>PVHX01006455.1:55465-100769 GCA_004024805.1 Geosciurus inauris
TTAGCTATTGTGAATTTTGCAGCTATAAACATTAAGTGGCTGTGTCACTGTAGTATGCTGTTTTTAAGTCTTCTGGGCATAGTCCAAGGAGTGGGATATCTGAGTCAAATGGTGGTTCCATTCCAAGTTTTCTAAGGAATCTCCATATTGCTTTCCAGAGTGGTTGCACCAATTTGCAGTCCCACCAGCAATGTACAATTGTGCCTATCCTCCCACATCCTTACCAACACTTGTTGTTATTTGTATTTTTGATAACTGCGATTCTGACTGGTGTGAGATGAAATCTTGGAGTAGTTTTGATTTGCATTTCTCTAATTGCTAGAGATGTGAACATTTTTTCATATGTTTGTTGATCAATTGTATATCTTCTTCTGACAAGTGTCTGTTCATCTGCTTAGCTCATTTATTGACTGGGTTGTTTGTTTTTTTTTTGGTGTTAAGTTTTTTAAATTCTTTATACATCCTGATGTTCTATCTGATGTGTGTATGCCAAAAATTTGCTCCCAAAATGTAGGCTCTCTCTTTACCTCATTGATTGTTTCTTTTGCTGAGAAGCTTTTTAGTTTGAATCCATCTCGTTTATTGATTCTTGATTTTATTTCTTCCTCTTTACGAGTCTTCTTAAGAAAGTTGGGGCCTAATCTAATGAACATTTGGTGCTACTTCTTCCTCTATAAGGCGCAGGGTCCTGGTCTCATTCCTAGGTCTTTGATTCACTTTGAGTTGAGTTTTGTGCATGGTGAGAGACAGGGGTTTAGTTTCATTTTGCTGCATATGGATTTCCAGTTCTCAAAGCACCATTTGTTGAAGAGGCTATCTTTTCTCCAATGTATGTGTTTAGCACCTTTGTCTAGTATAAGATAACTGTATTTAAGTGGGTTATTCTCTGTGTCTTTTATTCTGTACCATTGGTCTACATGTCTATTTTTGCCCAGTACCGTGCCATTTTTGTTACTATAGCTTTGTACTATAGTTTAAGGTCTGGTATTGTGATGCCTCCTGCTTTACTCATTTTGCTAAGGATTGCTTTGGCTCTTCTGGGTCTCTTATTTTTCCAAATGAATTTCATGGTTGCTTTTTCTATTTCTATAAGGGATGATGTTGGGATTTTAATTGGAATCACATTGAATCTATATAGCACTTTGGGTAGTATGGCCATTTTGACAATATTGATTCTGCCTATCCAAGAGCATGGTGGGGGATCTTTCTATCTTCTAAGATCTTCTTCAATATCTTTCTTTAGTGTCTTGTAGTTTTCATTGTAGAAGTCTTTCTCCTCTTTTGTTAAATTGATTCCCAAGTTGTTTTTTTTTTTTTTTTTTTGAGGCTATTGCAAATTGTGTAGTTTTCCTAATTTCTCTTTCAGAGGATTCATCACTGATGTATAGAAATGCATTTAATTTATGGGTATTGATTTTATATCCTGCCACTTTGATGAATTCATTTATTAATTTGAGAAGTTTTCTGGTGGAACTTTTTGGATCCTTTGAGTATAGAATCATACTGTCAGCAAATAATGATAGTTTGATTTCTTCTTTTCCTATTCATACCCCTTTAATTTCTTTCATATAATTGCTCTGGCTAGAGTTTCAAGGAATATGTTGAATAGAAGTGGTGAAAGAGAGCATTCCTGTCTTCTTCCTGTTTTTAGAAGGAATGCTTCTAATATTTCTCCATTTAGGATCAGGTTGGCCTTGGGTTTTGCATAGATAGCTTCTACAATCTTGAAGTATATTATTACTATCCCTAGTTTTTCTAGTGTTTTGAACATGAAGAGATGCTGTATTTTGTCAAATGCTTGCTCAGCATCTATGGAGATAATGATATGATTCTTGACTTAGTCAAGAATTAATGTGATGAATTACATTTATTGATTTCCATATTTTGAACTAACCTTGCATACCTGGGATGATATCCATTTGATCATGGTACACTATCTTTTAAATATGTTTTTGTATGTGATTTGGTAGAATTTTATTGAGAATTTTTGCATTTATGTTCATCAGGGATATTGGTCTGAAGTTTTCCTTCTTTGATGTGTTTGTCTGGTTTTGGAATTACGGTGATACTAGGCTCATAGAATGAGTTTGGTAGGGTTCCCTTCTTTTCTGTTTCATGGAATAATTTGAGGAGTATTGGTATTAATTCTTCTTTGAAGGTCTTAGAGAACTCAGTTGAGAATTTGTCTGGTCGTAGGCTTTTGTTGGTTAATAAGTTTTTGATGATGTCTTCTATTTCCTTGCTTGAAATTGATCTGTGTAAGTTGTGTATGTCCTTCTGGTTCAGTTTGGGCAGATCATATACTTCTAGAAATTTTTTGGTGTCTTTGGTATATTCTGTTTTAATGGAATAAAAATTTTCAAAATAGTTTCTAATTATCTTCTGTATTTCATAGCATCTGTTGTGATATTTCCTTTTTCATCAAGAATTTTAGTAATTTGAGTTTTCTCCCTCCTTTTTGTTAGGATGGCTAAGGGTCCATCAATTTTATTTATTTTTTCAATGAACCAGCTTTTTGTTTTGTCAATTTTCTGAATTTTTTCTTCTGTTTCAATTTCAATTTCAATTTCAGCCCTGATTTTAATTATTTCCTGTCTTCTACTTCTTTTGGTATTGACTTGTTCTTCTTTTTCTAGAACTTTGAGATGTAATGTCAGGTTGTTTATTTGTTGGCTTTTTATTTGTTTAATGAATGAGCTCAATGCAATGAATTTTCCATTTAACATAGCCTTCATAGTGTCCCAGAGATTTTGATATGTTGTATCAAAGTTCTCATTTACATCCAAGAACTTTTTTATCACCTCCCTGATGTCTTTTGTTATCTATCATTGAAAAGTGTATTTATTATTTAGTCTCCAGGTGTTAGAGTGGCTTCTATTTTTTATTTTATCATTGATTTCTAATTTCATTCCTTTATGGTCTGATAGAATGCAGAGTAGTATCTTTATTTTTTTGTATTTGCTAAGACTTGCTTTATGGCATAACATATGATCTATTTTAGAGAAGGATCCATGTGCTGCTGAGAAAAAAAAGTGTATTCATTTGTTGATGGATGAAATATTCTGTATATGTCTGTTAATTCTAAATTATTGATTGTATTATTAAGTTCTATGGTTTCTTTGTTTAGTTTTTGTTTGGAAGATCTGCCCAGTGGTGAGAGAGGTGTGTTAAAGTCACCCAGTATTATTATGTTGTGGTCTACTGGATTCTTGAAATTGAGAAGTGTTTGTTTGATATATGTGGATGCTTCACTATTCAGGACATAGATATTTATGATTGGTATGTCTTGTTGATATATGATTCCCTTAAGCAGTATGAAATGACCTTCTTTATCCCTTCTGACTATCTTTTGTTTGAAGTCTACTTTATCTGATATGAGGGTGAAAACCCTTGATTGTTTACATGGTCCATTTGAGTGATATGTTTTTTCCCATCCTTTCACCTTCAGTCTGTGGATGTCTTTTCTTGTGAGATGAGTCTGTTGAAGGCAGCATATTGTTGGGGCTTTTTTTCAATCCAATCTGCCAGTCTATGTCTTTTAAGTGATGAGTTTAGGCCCTTCACACTCAGGGTTATTATTGAAATATGTTTTTTATTCCTGGTCATTTTGGTTTATTTTTGGTTTTTAACTTGACTTGATTTCTCTTTTGATTGGCTTTTCCTTTAATGTAGTTCCCCCCTTTGTCAATTTTCAATGTTGTCTTTAATTTCCTCCTCATGAAATATTTTTCCCAGAATGTTCTGTAGTGCAGGCTTTCTCACTGTAAATTCTTTTAACTTTTGTTTATTGTGAAATATTTTTATTTCATCATCAAATCTGAAGCTTAATTTTGCTGGACACAAGATTCTTGGTAGGCATCCATTTTCTTTCAGAGCTTGGTATATGTTGTTCCAGCATCTCCTAGCTTTGAGGGTCTGGGTTGAGAAATATGCTGAGATCCAAATTGATTTCCCCTTGTATATATTCTGAAACCTTTCTCTTGCAGCTTTTAAAATTCTATCCTTATTGTATATGGTAGGCATCTTCATTATAATGTGACTTGGTGTGGATTTGTTGTAGTTTTGTACATTTGGTGTCCTATAAGCCTCTTGTATTTGATTTTCAAATTCATTCTTCATGTTTGGGAAATTTTCTGATATTATTTCATTGAAGAGATTGTGCATTCGTTTGTTTTGTGCCTTCCTCTATCTCAATAATTCTTAGATTTGGTCTTTTCATGTTATTTCATAATTCTTGGATTTTATTTTTGTGGTTTCTTACCATCTTCATTGTGTGGGCAACTTTATTTTCAAGATTATGTATTTTGTCTTTATTGCCTGAAGTTCTGTCTTCCAAGTGATCTAGTCTGTTGGTGATGCTTTCTATTGAATTTTTTATTTGCTTTTTTTAAAAATATTTTTTTAGTTGTAGATGGACACAATATCTTTATTTTATTTATTTATTTATTTTTTTTTATGTGGTGCTGAGGATCGAACCCAGTGCCTTACCCATGCGAGGCAAGCACTCTACCGCTGAGCTATAATCCCAGCCCGAATTTTTTATTTGCTTTTTTGTTTCCTTCATTTCAAGGATTTCTGTGTGTTTTTTTTCCAGAGTCTCTATCTCTTTTTTCAAGTAATCTTTTGCTCCCTATATTTGCTCTCTTATCTCTTTGTTGGAATGATCAACTGTTGCCTGTATTTTCTCTCTAATCTCATTGGAATTATCAATTGTTGCCTGTGATTGCTCTCTTATATTATTCTGTGCTTCACAAATCATTTTAATTATGTACATTCTGAACTCCTTCTCTGATATTTCATCTACTGTGCTGTCAATGGATTCTGTTATCGTAGCATCTTAGTTTGTTTGGGGCATTTTATTCCACTGTTTTTTTCATGTTGTTCATGTGTTTTCCTCTCTAGCGATGTCAATTGGAGGTATTATAGTTTCTACCCTATAATCTTGTAGTGTCCCTGCAGGTTACAATACTTCACCTCTGGTGTAACCAGGCCTGCAGGGACCTTGGTGGTGGTCTTCCCAGCCCTGGCTGTTGTCTCTAGATGGATGCAGGCCAGGACAGCCACATGTTGGTAGATGGGGGGCTGCAGTGGGCCTCCTCCATGTGTGCGAGGTCAGTCTCCTCCTCCTCTGCATGAAGGGTCGGGGTCCTGGTTTTTCATTTCATTCTTAAGGTTTTGGAAAATTTCAGACACTATTTCAAGGAAAAGATTGTGCACTCTTTTGTTTTTTATCTCTGAGCTTTCATCTATCATGAAAAATCATATGTTTGGTTTTTTATGGTATCCTATATTTCCTGGAAGTTTTGTTCATGTTCTTTTAACACCTTTTCTCCATGGTCAACTTTATTTTCTAGATTATATATTTTGTCTTCATTGCCAGAAACTCTGTCTTCTAATTGGTCTAGTCTTCTGGTGATGCTTTCCAATGAATTTTTAATTTTGTTTATTGATTCCTTCAATTTGAGTATTTCTGCTTGTTTTTTTTTTTAAGAATCTCTATCTTTATTGAAGTGATCTTTTGCTTACTTTATTTTCTCCCTTACATCATCTTTTAACTTGCAGATCAATTTAACTATGAACATTCTAAATGCCTTCTGTGTCATTTCTTCCACTGTCGTGTCTATAGATTCTGTTATTGTATTATATTGGTTTGTTTGAGGTGATTTGTTCCCTTGCCTTTTCAAGTTGTTTATGTGTCTACCCATTTGACAGTATGGTTTTGAGGCAGTAGTGTTTCTACCCTGTGGGTTTATAGGGACTCTGAAGCATTCTTGTACATCAATGTTTACAGGGAAACAGATAATAACAACAACTAATGCAAATGATTTATAGCATCGCACCAAATAGTTCCTGCTTTGGTATCTACTATATTAATTGTTTCAATAAGCAGAAATAATATGCTCAGTTATTATTTACATGCAGATTCACAATTTTAAGTTGTGAACAGGCATAGAAAAGAAGTAGCTTAGGATGCAATATTTATAAGGGAAGAGGAAAGATAACAGAAGTAGAATATAGAGGATGAGTGATGGAGAGACCAGTAAAGGTTTGCTGTTAGAAGAGAAAAGGAGGGAAGGAGGATTTAGGGAAAGAGAAGTGGGAGAAAGAAGTGTATAGAATAAAAATTTAAAAATTAATAGTAGAAATAAAAATAAAAGAATATAAGAACAAAACTGCTATATTCTAATTAAACATCTTAGTCCTTAAACTACTCATCTACAAGAAATAATTGCCTTAGAAAAATTTTAGGAATGGGGAACAAAGAAAAAAACCAAACCAAACCAATAAACAAAAAGAAAAAAGACAGATCTGAATATAAGTGTCCGTGAACCATTTAGGTCACAATTAAACAGTGAACAGAAAAAATAAAAAGACAATGTCTACTTAACAAAGCTTTAATCTCCAATTCCTAACCAGTTTTTAACACATAGTGGGGTACCTAACACATCTTTTGAACTGATCAGGTTAATACCATTATAGGTAAGTCCTTCTACTATCATTTCTCACACTTTTCAGATACTTTGCTTGAGCTAAATACCTTGAAGTTGAATGGATGACTTGCACATGCACAAATCATAAAAGAAAAAAATTTAAGTTTTTTGACATACAGAATATGTTCATGTTAGAATCATGGAGCATGAAGAAACATCCCATCCATGCAAAAAATTAAGTTTTACATCTTGTCTTTGTTATTTTCTGGGAATGAGAAAAGGAAAGTAGTAGGGGAAATATGGAATCAAGAGAGGAAGAAGGTTACTTCCTTCCCAACCCAAAATCCAAAGTAAATGTAGACAAACTCCATCCCAAAATTTATATATACTTGTCCTCAAAGTATAGTTTTACAGATTCCCAGAACCTCTAGTGTCTCTTAATTTCAACAATTGGGACAGATCTCTTAATGTTTTTTATAAATACTTATTGCTGAAATTTTATTGCATTACTTCATTCTGTCCATAGGGAAATTATAAAACCACCTCCCATAATCTCAAAACTGGACAGAAATTCTGTTGTAAAATGGCACAGGGTGAAAGTATTATAAAGTACCTTACAGGCACTGTGCCTTAGAGTCTTGTTTAGAGAAACAGGTATCACAGGTAATAAATTGCAATAGGGTTGAGAAATGTCTGTTATTTTCTCTTTTTTTCTCCATGACCGAGAATGAGCTAGGCCCTCATTGTCCAGGGATAGGAATTTTCACCATTATAACCTATAAGGCAGTAGATTTACTATGCCTTTATACTTTTGCCTCTTCCACTTTATGGAATGGAAAATTTTAGGAGTTTGGCACACATTACCCTGTCATACCAACTTGGGCCCAAAGAGACACAGTCATATGTGGCAATCCCTTCCAACTGGAATTGCACGGCACAGAACATATGATGAACCAGTAATTAGTCTGTGAATTCAGCTACTCTAAACTACTCTAAATGCATATTTCAAGCTTTGATTACCCTTCCATCAGAGTTTTTATTTTTCTTTTCCTTCAATTAAGCAAGCAGCTATAGAAAAAGCAAGATTTTAAAGACGTGTAACACCTGGATAATTGCAATTAGATTCAGAGATGGGGAGGTTGTTCTCCACCATAGAATTTACCAAGTATATAAAACAAGTAAATTAGAATATGATCTTTAACATTGCAAAATAATTCATAAAAATTGCATTGGTAAGTGGTGGTAGAAAAGAAATCATGAATTAGGACTCAGTATATCAGAACTATTAAAAAAAGGGTTCTGGAATCTCTAAAGTCCCTTTTAATTCAAATAGGATGTGAAATACACCATAGATAATCTGATGCATGAATCAAGTAAGATTTTAGGAAAATATAGAAAACAGGTAAGCACTGAAGATAATCACTATGAAATAATTTTCATAGTATTTTCAGAAGCAGATTGATTATGTTGATTAAGGCAGCAATAGGAATTTTGCTTAATTCTCTCATGAGATGTTGAATACCTTTTCCAAAATGCCAGCAGGAATGATTAAAAGATTTTCAAAGTGTGCTTAAAAACTGGAAATGTCACTCCATCATGGTGGCATACCTGTAATTCCAATGACTTAGAAGGCTGAGGTGGGAAGATCACGAGTTTAAGGCCAGCCTCAGCAACTTAGCAGGGCTCTAAGCAACTCAGCAAGACCGTGCCATAAACAAATAAACAAGCAAACAAAAACAAATAATAAAAAGAACTGAGGGTGTAGCTATGTGGTAAAGTGCCCCTGGGTTCAATCTTAATACCAAAAAAAAAAAAAAACAAAACCGCATAAAATGAACATCTGAACTGCAAGCAGCCTTGATGGTCATTCACTGTACCTTCCCCAATTTATAATGCAAGAAACAGACCTATGTACCTATTAACTCATTTAAGTTACTAATAATAAAATAAAATAAAAATGTCAAATCTACCCAATGTAAGGCCAGGGCTCTTTCTATACACCTTAATATGCCCTTAATCATTAAAACCAAATTTTTAACCTCTGTTATGATTCATACTATAATTTACACAGGTTTCTTTGATGTATTTGCATCTTCATAGGTTTGATTCTATTAGTCAAAATGTATCACATCAACTTTAAATATGCTTGGATTTCATCTAACGTCTAACATCATGGCTGTCTTGCAGGACTCACCGGTGAAATCAAGGTTGTGGCTGCACTGCTCAAGCACTGGCAAGCAGCATTGTTCTGAGACAAGGAGAAGAGACTGGGAACATATTGTAAAAGAAGTTCATATCTCCTTTGAGGAAAAGACTCACATATCCATAGCTTTCTTTTTGTAAAGAGGCCTCAGCAGCATATCAATTCTCTGTCCAAACATGTGGCCATTGAGTGTTCTTTCAAGCTGTCTGTAATGAATTAATCAACAAGCATCACTCCATCTGAGCTGAAGTTTATGTTTGTTGGGGATGACAAGTTAGATTGCCTGATGGTGAAGACAAGCGCTTGTTCCTCTGCTGGTGGGTTCCACCTAATCAAGTGCCTGGCAATGCACACATGCTTTCTTCAAATATCTGAAATATTGCATCGTGGTTAATTTTACATTTCGACCTAAAATAGGTTAAAAAATGCCTAGCTATCTGGTCAAACATTATTTCTGGGCCTGTCTGTGAGGATGTTTCTGGAAAACATTAGCATTTTATTCAGTAGAGTAAATAAAAAAGATAATCCTCTCCAAAGTAAGCAGGCACCATGCAGCAGTTGAGACCCTGAATAGGACAAAGAGGTGGAAAAGAAGTGAAATCTTTCTCTCTCTTTCTCTCCCTCTGTCTTGCTTTCACTCTACTTGAGCTCAGACCTTCATCTTCTGCCCTTGGACATCAATGTTCCTGGTACTCAGATATTTGAACTTGACTGAAATACCATTGGCTCCCCTGGTTCTCTAGGCTTTGGGCTTGGCCTGGACTATGCTGCTAGATTTCCTGGGCTTCCAGTTCCCACAGGGCAAATCAAGGGAATTTTCAGTCCATAATCATGTGAGCCAATTCTTCATAATATCTCTCTCTCTCTCTCTCTCTCATCCTTTTTTAGTGCATTGAAATTATGTATAGTAGTGAGATTCATTGTGACACATTCCTATATGCACATAGCATGATTTGATCAATTTCATTTCCCTAGTATTTTCCATTTACTTTCCCTGCTTCCTTCCCCTGATCCCTTTGTCTATTCTACTTGTCTCTCCTCTATGTTCATAAGGTCCTTTTTTCCCTTTCTTTCTCTCTAGCTTGCACATATGAGAGAAAACATACAACCTTTGACTGAGTCTGGCTTATTTTGCTCAACATGCTGTACTCAAGTTCCACCCATTTTCCTGCAAATGACATAATTCCATTCTTCATTGCTGAACAAAACTCCATTGATGCACACATACCTTACTGGTTCTGTTTTACGGAATTGTAATACATATTGTTACAAAAAATGGAGGATTTAAATTACTTGATATCCTTTCTGAAAATAAAATTAGGCCAGTGAATGGAAGCCATTGAAGAGAACCTTAGGTCATAATTAGGAAGAAAATTGAGAAGATTTAAAGCATTTGAAGCTGTCCAAAAATGAAATAAGCTATCCTGAAATTCAATACATTTCTCATCAGTGGGAGTGTTCCAGCCAAGCCTAGAGGAACACCTATCAGTGATGTTAGAGATTAAAAAAAAAAAAAAACTATATATTAATTGAAAGGTTCACTCAACTTCTTAATTCTAATAGGCTAATACTGTGTAAGTTTTTCAGTTTTAAAAAAGTTTGATACCAAATGTATCAAGTATCTGTCACCCTGCCTTATGAAATCTCCTTTGGTTATTCTAACTAAGGGAAGAGAGAGTTCATTTTAGAATAGAGCTTTCATTAATATTTAAGAGACAAGGACAATTCACCAAAAATTCTTAGATAGTATCATAATCAACATCTAAGCACATGCCAAATTAGATGACATTATAAAGTCTATAGGCCCAGTGAAAGTGATGAACATCTTGAATGGAGATTGTTTGAATATGGATGCTAAAGAATGGATAGAATCTAAATAGATAAAAAGGGAGGGGGCATGGAAAGAGAAGATAAAGAGGGAAGAATGAATTATTGTGAACATGTAGAAATGATAGTATACATGCTGTAAGTGGGCTTTGGTTCAAGAGATCCAAAGCAGTAAAAATATGTTTGAAGAAGTTTAGGGAAGGATATTTTTCCCTCCTAATTTTCCATCCTATGGCACAGTACCTAAGCAGGTGGATATTGAAAAGCCCACTCTTTTTTTTTTTATTTGTTCTGATTAGTTATACATGACAGTAGACTAAATTTTGACATATCATATATAAATGGAGTCTAACTTCTCATCCTTCTGGTTGTCACCACTCTTGAGCTAGTTTACTCCTGCTCTCTTGATGCCAGACCCTTAGTTCAGCCTTTAGTTCAAATAAGCAAGGCAAATAAACTGGATTTAAGTAGCCATAACTGCATCATATTCAATTTGACGTTGGCATCCCTTTCCTGAATTCTGGGTAATTTGAAAACACTTTTTTTCAAAAAGAAAAAAATCAAATACCACCAGTACTTTGCTGAAATTGAGTGTGTAGGGACTGTCCACCTTTCTGGATGAAATTAAGGAGTACACACAAGAAAGCCTATCTTGTGTTTGCATGGCATGCCTATTTACAGCAGTAAGGAACAACTGTTATCTTTGAAAGTAAGAGAGAGAGAGAGAGAGTCAGCACTATTATCCAGGCCCATTCATAATCATTGTGGTCCAAAGAGTGAAAAGGATGCAAGAAATTGGATGGCTCTTACAGGCAATGCATTGTAATGAAGGGGAAATACTTAGAAACCAAGACAGGCAAAGGGATGGAGCACTTGGCTTCACAACCTCCCCGAGGATTTACTGATGTTGGGAAAGAGTATATGATAAAAAAACAATCAGAGTAAATTGCAGAGCCATCTTTCATGCTGCTTTAATTAAAAAGCCTTTCATCATTTCCAGCTTAAACATCTCTTTTCTATGTCTTAAAAGTAACTACTGAATCTTCTAGTACTTTCACACTGGAAGGCAAGAAAATTTGGTTTCCATTTCCAAGCTATACAAGGAAAGCATTTTTATATACTTTCCCTGGTAATTTGAATGAATATTTCTTCTCTCTCTTTTGCTCCATTCCATAGTAATGCCTGTTATTTTAGGTATTCAGAAGCAACTAGGATGTCAAACAGTTTGAAATAAAGGCTATAAGGAATGTAGGTATTAGAGTAGTTCTGAAATACACTAAGTGGAATAAATTTAAACAATAGATACATTAGGAGGCACTTACAATGTTAGGTAGTCAAGAAAGTTTAGAGGACATTACTTTGATACCTTTAAAAGCCAGAGAAAATGTAACAAGGTATTTGCCATTTCTTCACTTGCTCTGAACCTTCTTTGTGTATTTTTGTAAAGCACCCCTTTCAAAATTGTTTCCTCCCCACTTTTCCTTGTCAAAATCCTATCCAGTCTCAAGACCAGCCACCTTGTTTCTGTGATCTCTAATCTCATTGTTTTGTTTTTGAAGAGGCTATTACATTTATTAGTTTTCTATTGCTGCAATGACAGCTTACCGCAAAAATTATTGTCTGAATCAACACACATTTTTTTTTCTTTTGCAGTTATGGAGAATGGAAATATAAGTTCAGAGTTATGTTTCTCCTGAGCCTTGAGAGGAGAATCAATTTTTTTTAAAGCAAAGAACAGACTAGCTAACAAGAACATAAGTTTGTGCAAGAAATGAGGTCCAGTGTCTCATGAAAAGTCACATGAGAAGGGCTTTGTGTTGTTTTGTTTTTTGTTAAAATGGCAATGCTGGTACTAAAAAGATGATCACATTTCTTGAATCTTACCTAGATATTTTAAGTTAAATGTCCATCAGAGAAAGTTATGGAGTTTAGTATGAGATAACATTTATTTGACCTATGCATTACTTATTTGCTTTTGACCTTGATTTTCTCATCTCTCTTTGTGAAATACATCATCTGCTTCCATCTTCCTGAGCAAGAATCTTCAAGAGAAAGGAATGTTACAAAAGTTGAACACCTAATGTGTTGAGTCTTGTCTTGGTATAAGCAATAACACTGGTGCCACTTTTTCCCAGTTCTATTTTTGATTATGTTCTTTTTTCCTCTGAGAAAAACTTTCCCCTTCCACAATTCCCTCCTCTATCAAGCTCATCAACTTAAATACCCTTTTCAATGAAAACTTAATATGATCTCTTAATTTGAAATAAACGTCCTTTCCTGTGTGTTCCTGTAACACGCTTTGTCTTATCTATCAAAGCTCATCTTTTAACTACTTTATTCTCACCTTTGACCTTTTCCCTCTTTGCATGTTGAAACCAAAGTTTAAGATAAGGAATGTACCACTTCTTCATGAACATTAGCAGGTACTAGTGAGAGAGGCCAGAGGCATCCTACTTGTTGGCCAGTTCATAACTGATGAAAATTGCCATCTTAGTTTGGAGCAACCCCTACATGTAACTTCCACTAATATTTTCTTTGCTAACTATGTTCTGGCTACAATAGTCATTTGGAATACACACACACACACACACATACACACACACACACCCTACATACATAAACACACATACGTATCAGAAAATAAACCCCAAAAGAGCTTGCATATGGTACCTTGGCCCCTAGAATTGGCTGTATATGAGAATGTCATGAGGAGTTTGGCTGCTTTACATAAAAGCCTTCATGCTGTGTTTAGATCTCTCACAGATAAACCTGGTGGGAACATAACGCCAATAATGCAAGCGGTCTGTGCTGGAGGCTCATTTCCCACCTCTCTTGCCACTAAAGCATGGACCCAGGACCTAGGTGATCCTAACCACACCACTCACCCACTCAGACTCTGAGCAGATAAAAGGGACACGTTTGGAAAATTTCAGGTGTCCAAGAGAGGCACTGCTGTGGTGTCCAAGGCAAGGTGCCTGTTATAATGGACCTCTGCTATGTATGATTTGGGATATTTTTGTGGGTACCTTCTGAGCCATATGACATAATATATAGTATATTTTAAAAATGATTTTGTTTAGGTGTAATTTGTTTATCATTACATTCACCCATTTATTTAAATTTACATAAGTATACATTCATCTCTATAGTACAATTTCACATTTCCACCCCCCAAAATGATGCCATTTCTTTATTTCCTACAATCCTTGTTATGATGCCCTAGCCTATGCAATTACTAATTTTCTCTCTCTCTTTTTATATTTGCCTTTTATATTTCCCATAGTACACTTTGTCTTATCTATCAAAGCTCACCTTTTAACTACTTTATTCTCAGCTTTGATCTTTTCCCTCTTAGCATGTTAAAACCAAAGTTTAAGACAAGGAATGCTTTCATAAATTATATTCTTCCTCAAATGTATTATAAAATCAGTTTCTACATGTGCACTTGCTACACTCAACTCAGTTAATTTTTGTACTATAATCTGCCCTTTTTGGCATTAGATTCCTTGACAGAGAGAGTGATGCATCTCTAGTGGGCAGTGGGATATTTTTGTATTCATCTGAGCAATCTAGGTGTTATTATTCGGCAGACCCATCTATTCATAGTATCTGCCTGCCCCCACCTCATGATGTTAGCACAATTATGTGTGGATGTCAACTTGAGAAACAGTGGTCTAAATAGAATGCTGGAGTTGGAAATGCAGCTTCTGCTCTGTCACATGCACTCTTAACTGGCTGACCGATTTAGGTTTCCTTTTGAATGTATTTACTCTATGTCTAGCTTTTTACCCCAGTGCCGAGGATTGAACCCATGGCTTTGTGCATGCTAGGCAAGTACTCTACCACTGAGCCATATCCTCAGCCCTGTTCTACTTTTATCTTGAAAACCAGACTGACTTCTCTAAGTTCCCCAAAGGTATGGCCAATGGAGATCTTTCCAAGGTTCCTGACCTAGCGCTTTAGAGACTAATACCATAATGGCAGTCACTTGTCTCAAATTCCCTGGCTGGGCTCTGGTCATGGGCCCCCTTTTGACTCTTGAGCATTCAGAACCTGATGGTTTTTCTCTTTTCCTCTCTCCTGACCTTGTTATTCATGTTCTTCACCATGGCTATTTATCAAGTTTTCTACTTCCAGATTAGCTTTTCAGAGAATCTTTTCTCCATTCTAAACTTGCTTCTTACTTATGTGGGTCACACTTTACCACATGGAACCATCATGAAGAAGAAGGAGCCAAGAGCTAGCCCAGAGCTGAGCACTATAATAAATCCAGTGTTGAAAATGGATATGGCTTCAGCACTTGGCTCTAGAGACACAGCTCTACAGGCCAAGCCCCAAGTTCAAAAAAGCACCTTATACACAGAACCTGTTTTAGAACTAGTTGGCACCAATGCTTCCAATCAGACACCTTATCCAGCCAGGAATCAGACCAGCTGGTAGTGGTAAATTTGGAAATTCTCTCCAAAGAAAGCAAAGCTCCAAAAATCTGTGCTGGAAAAAGGGGCAGAATTGCAGACTTGCCTAAGGCAAGGGCAGGCAGTGGGCTTGCTAGATTCAGGAGAATGAGGCAGAAGAACTGTGGATTCAAGACTAGCCTGGGAAGCTTAGCAAGCTGCCCTTTAATAAAGCTTCTTTAAAAAAAAAAAAAAAAAAAAAAAAGGTCATTTCAGGAAGACTCTGGGCCTACAAAAGAGATGGGCTGGTAGACCAACGATTGAGAGCCAAAGATGATAGCAAATCTGTAGAAAACCAGGTATGAAAGAGGGGAAAACAGAACATAAAGACCCAATATAACCAGTTACATAGAATAGATATGATATTTTGGATGATAAAATAAGTCACAGATTATACATCCTGAACCAAGGGCTAAATCTTGCTCTATTGAAGAGGATATTAATGATGTTGAAACCAGAGCTGATACAGAAACTGGAAAATCTAAAAACATAACTGGGGAGATTTTTCTACTAGATAACCTAGATTACACTGCTAGAAATCAACACCAAGATCTTGGAAGCTTAGAAAAGTAAATGTTTACTTGCAATTCACACCACATATCTTTCATGTGTTGGAGAGGAACTGGAGACTTTGAGGAACCCAAATGGACAGAGTAGATCAAAAGAGACTTCATGGTCCAGTATAACATGTATACTTGCCTCTTCTGTCTACAACTCATTGTAAACAGAACTAAGTTTATGTTTTAGTTGGTCATAACTAAGTTTATGCTTTGCCCAAAAACATGGAACCAGAACTTTCCCAGGAGGTATTAACAGAAGAAATATTTCACTATGATTCACTATTTGTTCCCTCATTTTTTGAACTTACTTGTATATAAAAAAATTAATAAATAAATAAAACAAGGCATCAAATACAAACCCATGTATAGAGTTCCAAGATGCATTTCTTATTTCAGTTATATCACATAACTATACACAAATTTATTGCACGACAATGTCCAAATATGCATTTGAGATTTTTCTACCCCTGCCTCACACCTCTATTCTGTGCTATTTCACTATGGTCAGTCCACAGAGATCTAGTGAGGACAGAGGTAGTTACCAACTGTGACTTCATTTCCTGATCTCACCAACTCTCCTTTAAATCCTGGAACAAACGCACTGCCCTTCGCTTCCTCTCTCATCTTTCTCTTACTATCCCTTTTCTCTTCTAATCCCAATCACAGAAGCAATTTATCAAGTATCTATTTTTCTGAGCTTCATCTCAAGAATATTTTTCTTTTAAAACAAAAATTCCCTTGCGTTTTATCATAATTTATCTACATTGGCTCCAACTATGCTGAATACAAACCAAATTTAGCCTCGATTACAGTCTGGGGTTAGGTAGTACATAGATGTATAAGTCCACAATTATAAGAATAATTTTACTTGGAGATTCTCCAGGTACTTACAAAGATAGAAATATATTAAAACCATTATATTTTAACAGAAAGCTTCAGAGAACATTTATACTAACACAATACAAACAGAAGTGCATATTTTATTTTTGAAAAAACAAGAGTCCACATCATTCATCTGAAAAATAATTCTGACTCACTATGAATCTTTCCAATTGGATGCACACTTTTTTTGTCCATCAAATGACTAAAATGCAAAAGAAAATAAACAAAATATTTGATTGATCCAGGGGCTGTTTGCAGCTTGAATATCAAGTAGAGTAGGTCCTGTACCCTTAAATTTTCGTGAGGCTAGAAGTATGCAAATGAGCTACTGCACTTCACAGATAAAAACCCTGGGGGAAAATCTGCAGCACGAAGCAATGTTCAGAAACAAACAAGACAAAAGAGAGATTTTTGCACATTTTATAAATTAAAAACTTATTTATGCCGAGTAAGTATATGTTTTGTTAAAGGTGAGTTCTTGTCATCTTCAGTTTTATAGAGAAGCCAGAGCAAATTTATTCAATAGAAGTTTTGTTTCCTTCCCAAGTTATGTGTATGTCATGCACAGAAAATGAGAAAGCTGATCTTGGTCTGCCATCATAACTTATACAATGTGAATGAATTGTCTTGGGATTTTTAAACATCAAAGAAAAAGTGGCATAAAATGTTTCTAACTATTTGTTAGAATATTTGTTTTGTATTTTCTTCTGCTTTGAATGAGCCTAATTTAGAGGGGAGAATGTGTTTTTCATCCAAAGGGTAATAATCAATGGCATGCTTTCTATTCCTACACAAGAATATCATCAACTGATAATGATTATGTATAGTGGCTAATTATTTTCATGATTACTTCAGGATAAGCCTACTAGGAAACTGCACCCTTGCTTTTAAAATGCACAAAAATCTAATTTTATAAACCATGGGTAAAACCAATCTGTTTTTTTTTTCTTCAACTCTTGGAAGTACACCTGTTTGTCTTTGCCCTCTGAGTATCTGCATTAACTTGGTCATTCCCCATTTTTCATATTGACAGGGACCAGAGAGAAAGCCTGCTGGGGACCTGAACAAGAGGTGTGTACCTGGAAACTAATTAAATTTGATTTATTTCTTTTGGCAGCACATTGCATTTCTCTTTCCATGTTTTATTTAAAACTTGATTGCTTGAATAGCAATAAATAAGGAACAAAACAGAGCTTGGCTGATAAACAGATTGAATTTCATCTATTTATCAACAATAGGACACATGATCTTCGGCACACAGAAGCACAAGCAGTCTGCCCTTTATGTCATTAGAATTCACTTCCAGCCCCAGATTTTTGTTTTTCAGGTTAGAGAAACAAAGTTAAGGGTTTTCTTCTCTTTGTTCAAATTATAGTTTCATCCCTACCTCCTCCATTAGGCCTTGACTACTTGGTGCAGATGTGATTTTTCTCTACCTTAGATTCCAACGCTGAGTTTACATTGTTCATGTGGCATTCATTTCACACAGCTCTTTATGGCTGCCATTTGAGTCACACTGCTCAGCATGATCAGAGTAAGCTCCCTCCCAAGCAACCCCAGATAATAGTTGTGTGGCAACTAGACTTGGTTCCCTTACCTGGAAATAGGAAGGAAGCTTCCAGAACTATTCAGGCATCCAGACTTGACATTGTATCTAAGAGATCTTCCTAAAACATAAGTGATAGTGCAGAAATGTTAGCTGTATTGTTCCAAAAGAAGTAAAATTAATTCTCCCATACCCCTATGTCCTAAAAAAAAAAAAAAAAAAAAAAAAAGACTGGTGCTCAACAATCTTGCTTAATGAATAAATTAAAGAATATATTATTGAATCAATCAAGTAATTATATAATTATTAGTAGTACTAGCAGGGATGAAACCCAGGGATGTTAAACACTGAGCCAAATCCCCAGCCCTTTTTCTGTTTCTTGTTTTTTTTTTCGTTTGTTTGTAAATTGCTTAGGAACTCACTTTGAATTCAGGATCCTCCTGCCTTCACCTCCCAAACTACTGATATTACAGGCAAATCAATTAATTAATGAATTGAACAAACAGAAGTTCCTGAGAATGAGTCCGAAAAGGAAACCAGCAACTAGAAAGTAGAATGCGGCTTGGGAAGAAGAAAAGCAAAGACCAGACGTGAGCAGGGCCCTGACTGCACTTCAGTATTCACCATTGCTGGCTTTTCCCCTTCCTGCCTTCTGCAGATGCTGCAGGAAGTTCCACCTGACATCACTATCTTCACTTCCTCTAACTTTGTTAATCCTTGTAATATTGTTCCATTTAACCTTTTTAACATATCAGTGAAGAAGATGTTACTATAATTTCAATTTTACAGGTGAGGAAAATGTGTCTTAGATTAATAACTTGCAAAGTTGTCCTACAGTGATGGAGCCAATAGTTCAAACTCCAGCAATCTGATTCCAACACCTGCTCAGGTGAGCACTATGCTTTGCTGACTCCCCTTAAGCCACCAAGCCAAATGGTTTTTTTTCCCCATTGTCTAATTTTACAAACTTGTTCACACTATATTGGAATAGTTTTTTCTGCTTTTGAAGATATCATTACCTATAGGAGACAGTCTCTGGTCAAACTTAATATTTTTTATTACTCTGCCTCCTTAAAAGAAGGCAGAAGGGCTCAGAAGGGCTCTAAGGAGGGCCAGCCGACAGTTGGGGCTGTATTTAAACTTTAGATGAGGCCCCAGGGCTTGAGATGGTGCCTCCAGGACTCTTTTGAGCAACTTAGCCGTCCCTCCTAATTATTATGACATAGCTCCAGCACCTAATTATTATAACATAGCTCCAGCTGTTCCAAATCTTGTCATCATCCAATTCCATACTAGTGAGGCCAGCAGCTGAGTACTATGATTAGAGCTGCCTCCAGGCTGAGAGAACACCACTGTATCCTCAGTTGTCCAATCACAGAGCCCCAGCCTCTTGCCCTGAACTGGTGAATATTAGGAAGCTCTCCTGAGCTCTTAAGACTATCATGCTATCACAATAGAAAAACCTGGGTTCAAATCTTGACTTTGCCGCTTTTTGCTGTGTTGGTTTTTGCTAAGTACTCATCTCTAAGCTTTAATTGCCAAATTTGTAGAATGCTGATGATAAAAGAGCTTATCTCTATGGGTCAGTGGACTTATATGTTATAGCTTACATAAACTATTTGGCACATGGAATAAGCTTAGTGAGTGGGTATCAACCTCCCTCCACACACACACACACAAATCATTGTCACTCGCTCCTCTCTGGCATCTACTACATTCTGTTCTTGCTTCATTGTGAATTTTGTGTGTGGCTTGACCTTTTCTTATTCTGAGACTAGTCTTCCTAAAAGATAGATCTCCAGCATCTCAGTGCCTGTATTGGTTTGCTAGGGCGGCCATAGCAAACTATATAAAATACTATATACTGGGTGGCTTATACAACAGAAATTTCTTTCTTCCATCCTGGAAGCTAGAAGTCTGAGACCAGGAGTTAAGTAGGTTTGGTTCTTCCTGTGGTTTGTCTCCTGGACTTGTAGATGGTCACCTTCTCACTGTCCTCACATGGTCTCACTTCTGTACACTAATATCTCTACTATCTCTTGGTGTCCAAATTTTCTGTTCTTATAAGGATATAAACCAAATAGGATTGGGACCCACATTTATGACTTCATTTAACCTTATTACCTCTTCCAAGCCTACATTAAAATGGAAGCTATAGTCTAATATTTGAATTGCTGAAAAGACACAATTTAGTCCATAACAGTACCTTTTCTGTAGGTATTGCTAGGCAAACCCTTACTCAGTGAATGGAGGAAGGTTTGGGCCAAGGAGTGGGATGGTAGTGACTCTTCAACTTCAGTGTGGCTGAGATTGTGTCAAGTGTCCATTAAAGTCATGTCTGGGTTCTCATACTTAGACATAGTAGCTTAAAGGTGATGCTCAAAAGTGTAATTTCTTTTTATTGTTGTTTCTGCTGCAATGCAAGGGATTGAACTCAGGGGCCATCTACCACCGAGCAACATCCCCAACCCATTTTATTTTTTTTTTATTTTGAGACAAGGTATCATTAAGTTTTTGAGGCTGGCCTTCAGCTTGTGATCCTCCTGCCTCCACCTTTTAACAAACATCCTCAAGGTAAGATATTTTCAAAATAACTCCAAAATACACTGAAGTAGAGGATGTCTAAAACCTGAGAAAACCATAACCTTCTCTGTTTAACTCCTTGTTTATTATTTTTTGTCACTATTTCATTTTCCTTGAGTGATCCAATAAAAAAACACCATCTTGTTATAAGAAATCTGTCATCACTTGATCAAATGTCCAGATTTTTTTCTTTGATAACTTTCTTTCCCCAGGTGTGAACAATAGAAACAATTTTTAACATTTCTTTCCCCAAAATGTTAATTTTTCTTTCCATATATTTCTCCTTTGGAAATAATTTTGCTTTTCCAGTTTCCCAGTTTATTTAACTCTACCCAACTATTCCTGAACACAACAGAGGTCTCAGAAGATGTCATTGTTTCTCCAAACTCTTCTGTTGATCCTCACTTCCAACCTATTCTTTCCACATTACTCTTAATGATATTCTGTGCAGCAGGATCTTATCTCATGATCTTCTGAAAAAATGAAATCATCAGCAATATGAATCCATTTTCACCAAATAAACAGCATTTAGTTAAATGACACTTTTAGGAATTTCCAGATGCTGAAGTTATCAATTCTGAATATGTTTAGTCTCTTAATCAGTTTTGTGAATGCACTGGGTAGCTTAATGAGAATTCCTAAGCTTACTTTTAAATTGTAGAAGGGAGATCTGGAGAAGGATATTACAATACAGAATTAGAAGCTGATTTTACTAAAAGCACTGACTCTTCACTTGAGCCAGCAGATGCCTAGTGTGTAACTGAAAGCTAGGCATCTCTGCCTTCTTTCGGTATCTGTCTCCAATTTACTTTAAGCATTGGGTAAGATTTTTGCTAACTCTGCCCATAAGCATGTTAATCTCTTAATGAGTTTAATACAAGGATTTTTTTTTTAGCCTAAATCTACCTAAACTGTTTTGTCCACCTCCAAGGATACTGAGAAAAGAGTAGCTTCAAGATTTGCAGAGATATTCAATTGCCAGACTCCTGGAGTGGCACCTTGAAGTTTCCAGTCATTGATCTAAATAACAGGCAGACACTCTGGATTCCAGGAAGAGCAGAGCCTTGCAGACAGATCATCCCGTAATGATATCATCCCCCAAAATGAGAACAATTGTCCCATGACATGAGCTTGGACTCAACCTCTACACAGGGGCAATAATCTCATGGAAGCTAGATGCTTTCTCAAATGATAAGTGCTTCTCTAGAGCCACCTTGCAGAACCAGACCTGGAATAATGATCAACTAGACCATGTCTGACCAGGATGATTTACTCTGCCAGCTGTGCAGATCCCCAGCTCTACAAACCACCAGCCCTTGCCTCTGTTCTCCTTTTCTATAAAACCTCAAAGTTTTGTTAATCCATTGAAGATAGATCTTAGGTCATTGCATCCCTATGTCTGTTCTTCCCAGCATGGCTACACTAATTAAAGCTCAAAAAGAAAATTGCCCTTCACCACTGTTTTTCTCTTTGGTTGGCCTATTGAGTAAGCCTGTCTATTGGAATTACCTGAGCCTGGGCCTTCACACAAGGAGTCTGGTAACAATATAATGAAAACTTGGGGAAGCCTCATCCTGAACCAAAAGCTCACTGAAGAAAACCAATCTTTGAGGTTTGGGCCAGTAGGAAAGTATTCTGATCATAGATTTGCCTCAAGCATTACAAATCCTACTCAGGTGAGTCAAAGGTAGCCACTTATGAGAATAGGACATCAAGTAGCACCATCAATGTCAAAAAACACGGTGGATTATACATGCTGGTCTTCTATTATTAGTAGTAGGAAAAACTGTGGTAAACAAAAGGAGTTTCAAAAGCAGAGGTCTACAAACTGTGGTCTGTGGACCAAATTCAGAGTACCACTTATTTTTATAAACAAAGTACAATTTGAACACAGCCTCCATTATTTGTTTATGTATTGCTCTTGGCTTTTCTCATGCTACCTGCGCAGAACTGAGCAGTTGTGGAAGAGACTGAGTAACCACAAAGCCTAAAATATTTACCATCTGACTCTTTATGAAAAAGTTTGCCTTCAGCTTATCTACAGTAAGTTTCTTCAGCCATATAAAATATGCATATCAGTAGCAATGCGATAAAAGATGCTAGCTCATTGAAAAAAATAAATAAAGCACTTCCATCCAAGTTCTGAATTTCCTATAAGGAGTTAGAAGTGAGGAGCAGAAGTCAGGATATATTTTATAGGTTTCCTTTGCTAATAGAATTCAGTCCACACCTACTCTTCCCCCACATCCCCTAATCAAGGATTATTAGTTTTACATCAGAAATAGATTTGAATGACCCTAAAGCCCTGTTCCCTGCAGGATCAGCTTCAATTCCCTGATTTCCGTCCAACCCTGCAGGGCTGCCTAGACTCCCAGGCGCCACCTTCTCTGCTCAGGGTCATTCTGCTCTTCCTGGCCTCAGTTCTAACAAAGAGGAACCACTGACCTGAGTCATTTAGTTCAATTGCTGACAGGAATCCTATTATCTGAGTGCCACTTCCCATTGAGGTCTCTAGATTCGGGCACACGACTCTGCACCATGATTAATGAGGGGGTTGTGCAGTCACATCCACTCAGCACCAATGGAGAGTTAGGTGGAGGAGGCAGATTTCCACACACATGAAATCTACACTCACTTGGGATCCTTTATTTATTTATTTTTAAAATTTCCATTTGTCGTTGTTATTGTGCTTTATTTTTCCTCATTTCTCTCTGTCAATCACTGGGTCTCTTCTGGGCTGGTTCACTCTGACCTTAAAGGGGAGCCTCAGGCAGGGAACTGCTCAGGCTGCTCCTGAGCTTCTAACCAGAGCACAGCTGGCTGGTCTGTGCATTGTACCAGCAGAGAACTTTGCCTAAAATGATAAGAGATTAAGAGTAAACTTATAAAAATCAAATGCATTTCACTAATAAACTAGCCAATGTTGATTAAACACTCCAGATCAAATACTGACCAAGTCACAGAAACTTAACAATAAAAAAAAAAATAGATTACAGAAGATTCTGGATGAAAGAAAAAATGAGCACTTTGAAAAGAGTCTGAGGGACTGAGATTGCATTGGTTTAAGAAACCAAACCTAGAGGAGGTGTTGATGTATGACACTAAGATCACATATAACTTCTGCTTAAGGGCACAGACTGGTAAATCAGATCTTTTACCTCACCCACCAGTACCCTTCTACCCAATATCACTTTCTACAGCATAGTGACACCCAATAGCATGTGTATCTTCTCCCTTTGCCAAAAAACTAACTTACAGATTTTATCAAAAATAAATGTCTGGACCAGGGGCAGTGGTGTAATCTCAGCAGCTCAGGAGGCTGAGGCAAGAGAATTGCAAGTTCAAAACACCAGCCTCAGCAACTTAGAGAGGATGGAAGCAACTTAGCAAGACTCTGCCTCAAAATAAAAAAAATAAAAAGGGCTGGGGTTGTGACTCAATGGTAAAGTACCCCTGGGCTCAGTCCCCAGTACCAAAAAAAAAAAAAAAAAAAATCTGAGCACAGAAATCACTCTGATGAGTCCAGAGGCTCATATCCAAGTCCAAATAGACAGTGTCACTTATTCAGTAAGGTCCATTTGACTACTGTGAATGGCTGAATGGTTGAGAATCATTGTGGACCATGGATAAAAGCTGTACGTATTTGTGCATAAAAATTCCAATCTGTGCTAACTTCTCTTTCCATGAAGAAGATGACAGTGACAATAATAATGGTGATGATGACTAATATTCTGGGGGACATTGCCTCTATAATAGACACAATCACCTGCACCACCTCATATAATACTTACAAATACACTTCAGGCTATGTACTATTTACTAATTACTCAAAAATTATAAAATGGTAGTCAAGGTCACTGGAATGCTATGGACCTAGGTGCATTTCTGTTAAGTCTTCTTTCCTTAGATCCTTCTCTGTAGATACAATATGGAATTTACCATTTAAAATGCCAGGTGTGATCCAGAGAAGAGGAGATTTTCCATCTTTGCCTTAGGACCCTACAAAAATTTGAATCTGTATTTCTTCACTTTTCTATTTGTATTCCAAATGTACCCCAGGAAAAAATTCTCAGTGCATCCAAAAGAAATCCATTTCCTATTTCCAGTTATATGATTAATAAAAATAAGAGGTATCAAGAGGAAAAATTCCATCAGCACTGGAAGGGTTGAAGCATAGCTATCTGAGGACTGAGAAATGTGTTCTCACAGGAACTCTGATAGAGTAAAGGGCTTGGTATGTTTTCATATGCAGGCCTCATATCATGTACACATATCAAAGAGAGAAATATTAAGAAGCTGTGAATATCAGGATTCTCAAGACTTCAGATCCTTGGCAGTACACTCAAACAGCAAATTATATAGGCTTTGATTTAAGGCATAAATTAGGTTGAATCCTGACTCT
The DNA here is from genome assembly GCA_004024805.1 of Geosciurus inauris. Classification (NCBI taxonomy): domain Eukaryota; kingdom Metazoa; phylum Chordata; class Mammalia; order Rodentia; family Sciuridae; genus Geosciurus; species Geosciurus inauris. Next base: position 80,354 of record PVHX01006455.1, read on the forward strand.
ATACTACTAATTATCTGGATGGATTTACTTATTGGTTAAGCTTTTAATCTTCATGATTCTCAGGTTTACCCTCTACCAAATGGATATTACAATTCCTACCTAACCGAATTTTATGTGATAACATAAGTAACAGTCTTAACAGAACATCCAGCACTAACTTAACCACAACCATTCATTTAAATGGGACTCATTATATTTCAATGTATTAGTCAGTTTTTCATTGCTGTGACCAAAACACCTGAAGAGGTGTTTTTGAAGGGAGGGAATTTATTTTGGTTCAGTGTTCCAGAGGTTTAGTCAATGATTGGCCAAGTCCTTTGCTCTGCGCCAAGGTGAGGTAGAACATCACAGTAAAAGGGTGTGGTGAAGGAGCATTTCTCCATTCATGGGTGGACAGAAAGCAGAGACAGGGAAGATAAATCCTTCCAGGATAGCCCCCACGACCCACCTCCTCCAGCCACACCCAACTGCCTACCAGTTCATTCAAACTGAGGTAGACAAATAAGGTCATAGCTATCATAATCTGATCTCATAATATTCCTGCATTAACAGAAGCTTTTGGGGGACACTTCATATCCAAATCGTTAACACTTACATTCACAGAATGCCATGACATTATATGTTTGTTGTTGTTATTTTCCAAGATGTAGTGTATGAATTCCTGGTTTAACCAGGTAAGATTTTGTTGGTTCTTCTTGTTGTTGTTGTTTTGTCTCATTTTGTTTTGTGTTTTCAGAAGAATTCTAAGACATCTAAGGTATTTTTCTTCCTTAGTTCAGTCCATAGTTGAATCTTTCTTTTATCTGAGCTTCTCACAAGACATTAGGGACATTCATTTGAGCCTTATTTCTCATTGCATCCTGGAGAAAGAAATTGTGGACATGGAAGATTAGGTTTGAATATCTTCCAACCCAACATACTATTCTAAAATTTTACTTTTGTAATTAAAACCTCAAAATGGATTAGATCTCATGTGCAATAATTTAGCAGGTATTTAAGGAGCTTTTGTGTTTTAAGGCCATCTGGGTACTATGATTGGTAATATTAATAAATATCGAACTCTATTCTGCCTGGCAGAAATTTGACTTTAGGTTGATAACTTTCCTTTCAATTAATAAACAGAAAGTTTAAAGAAAAACCATTAAGTTGGGAGGAAAAAAATTTATCTCATCTCTAATCAGTGTGTTACCTTCCACAAGGACATAAAAATCCCCATGGATTGTCTCTGTAGGCTAGGGGATACAATATGTTATAACAGAGGTTCTCAACGTTAATTGTACACCAGAATTACCTGGAGGACTTGTTTTAAAAAAAAACAGATTTCTGGGCCTTAGCCCAAGTTTTCCAATTCAGAAGCTGGAGTGAGACTTTGTATTTCTAGCAAGTTCCCAGATAATGCTGATACTGCTGGCCCAGAGACCACATTTTGAGAATATCAATATGCTCTGAGGAAATTAAATTTTATCAGTTCTTCAGAGCCCATGTTATATAAAAAAAATTTTAAAAAGGATCCCTTTAATAATAATGTGTGATTTTGTTTTTAATAATAGCATTTTCTTCTCTTCTAACCCTGAGCATTTCTCAAGACTTTAAGGTCTTTATACCTTTTTTTTTTTTTTTCTTTTTCCTTCTGTCTAGCAGAGCAGGCTCCAGTCTTCTGTATTCATCTCTGTGCAACTGGCCCTCAATTCTCTATTTCTAATGCCTTTATCTCCCTTGAGATCTAGAGCAAGAATTCTACATAGGAATTCAACAAGAATTTGTGGAACAAATGAATAAATGGATGGATAAATGGATGGATGACGAGATGTGAAATACACCTACAGCCAAGGAACTAAATGCTTCTACCTAAAGCTTTTGTGGCTCTAAATCCTTGTTCCTAATTCAAATTAACTCTAGGAAAATATGCTTTCTAATTCTCTATGATATTTTTTGGAAGTAAGGATAAAAGAGAGAGCAAGTTCACAGAAACAGAAGCTAAGCTGAAATTGTTGTAACTGAAGAGAAGATTCAGGAAAACAAGCAGGCCTGTGACACTGAAAACTGGCCACAGTGGGATATGGGTAACTTTCAATAAGCTCTAATTTGTCTGTATGTTTCTTCCTAACAGTGATCTTGATCAGCTTAGTTACCATTATCAGCTACAGTTATATAAACCACCAACCATAAAGGCCTGCTTTTTCAAATTTTCACTACTTCCAAAATCCTTTCCAGATTAGACAAACTTGGAATAAAGATTAATTCTATGTCAAAAGCACCTGGGTTTTGAATTCAATAGGTCTGGGTTGGGTCCCCCAATTTTGATACGAAACAAGTTTTTTGTTGTTTCTGATGCTCTTAACCTGCAAAAACTGAGAATTACAGTTCCTGTACGCTGCATGGTAGCTGTATACAATCACTACAATAAGAATGCAAATTATAAGAATGGAGAAGTAGACTGACTATATCTGAATGACACTAGAAAACTTTACAAGGAGAAGGATATGAACTAAATTCAACTTCTGGAAGACAGAATAAGAACTCTGAAAATCCACACTTCCTTGCAGCAATAAGAACACTTGCAAATAAATAAATAAACTAAGAAAACCAAAAACAGACAAAATCAACTTTTTCAGAATAACTGAAAATAAGTAAAAGCTTTCCACAATTCAAGGAGTATTATCTAAGAAAACAGATGTATTTTATAAGAACAGTGAGCTTTGAGGTGGCCCTTGCTTAATGGTGCCTACAACAGACAACGGTTATTCTTGAACTTTGGCTGCCTAGGAGCCATTTGAGAAAAACAGGACTTATTTGGAGCCACTATATGCTTCTTTCACAGAGAATTGTCATTACTTACCTTGTGACAGTTTGCTGGAACTCCATTCTCAGTGTGTGTATTTATTTGACCTGAGTCAGAGTTTGGTCTATACAAAAAGCCATACCAACAGGGCATTCATGGAAAAAAAAAATAGTGCAATTGCTATACATTGAAGCTTTTCCCATGGAGGCTAAAAGGCTGACCAAAAGTGTTTTTAATAAAACTGAAAAATGACAATGGATTTTGCAAAGCTTTCACCCATTTCTGGAAACTAGAAGATCATGCATATATGAAGGCTTATGTACACATCTCTTGCCAGGTAGGATCTGAGAAAGCCCTACACCGTCATCTCTGGCAGTCTTTGAGGTTCTAAGAAAGTAGGAAGTGAAGTCTAACATAGATTTTGAACATTTTATGATAGGGAAATGCTTTAAAGCAATATAATATAAATATGTATGCTTCTAACAATGGAATGGCAAAATTCATTAAGGAAAAGCTTGCAGAAAAGACAGAAACAAGACAATGGAATAAGAATTGGAGATCTCAAAACCCCACTTTTCACAATTGATAGAATAGCAAAGCAGAAGAAAAAAAGAAATGGAAAACTTAGACAATATTATTAATTAACTAAGCCTACCACATCTATAGAACACTCTACCCAAAACCGGAAGATAATATATTCTTCTGAAGGCACTTGAAACAATCTTCAGGATATGCCATATATGGGCCATAAAACAGAACTCAATAGCTTTACAATGATTTAAATCCCAAAATGTATGTTTTCTTGACAACAGTATAATAGAATTAGAAATCCACCACAGAATGAAATTCGGAAATTACACATATATGGAAATTATAGTATATACTTCTAAACAATGAATCACAGAATAAATCACAGGGTACTAACTAAATACTTTCAGATAAATAGAAATGAAAACACAGAAAATGTTATGTAGTTAAAGCAGTGCTTAGTGGATAATTCACACCTGTAACTGCCTATATTATAAAAGAAGGAAGATGTAAAATAAATAACCAAATATTCCTTTTTAAGAAAAAAAAAAAAAAGACAGACAAGTAAATTCAGCCCACAGCCATCAGGAAAAAGGATATAATAAAAACTAAAGCATAAATAAATGAGACATTGTTGGATATAGGGAAAGGAAATGGCTCCATAAAAAAGAACAAAAATTGAATACCAGAGGATAAAGTTTTATGGATTTTATGACATTGGAATTTGGAGTTTCTATTAAGCAAATTATAACTAAAGACCAAATTAATAGAAATATGAAACTGAAAAGGTATTTATAATCTCTAAAACTAGAGATTTACAATCTCTAAAACTAGTCCAGGGTATTAACAGGAACTGCACTGTTCAATACATTGTCACTAGTCACATACGGCTATTTAAATTTGAATTTATATCAACTACATAGAGTGAATTTCAGTTCCTTAATTATATGAGCCACATTTTAAGCATTCCTTAGCCATGTGAGGCTAGTACCTACCATTTTCAATGCTACAGATATAGGAAGAACTTTCCCATTATTTCCATAGAAGTTTTAAAGAACAGAAAAACCTGGAATATACCAAAACCCATGCAAATCAACATGAAAAAGCTGAAATTTCAATTTAAACATGGGCAAAGAACATAAATAAACAACTAAAGATGGAGGCATCTTAGCCTGTTCGGATTTGAACATACACTCAAAGTCAGTAAGCATCAGAGAAAAGAAAATTAAAATGATAAAAATCAATTCAGGCCAATAGACTAATAAAAATCTAAAAGTGGAATAACAGGAAATTTGGGCAAAATTCAAGGAAATGAGAAATTTCATGCTTTGCTAATGAGGGTGTCACTAGCACAAGCTTTGTAGAAAGAAATATTGTGGGGCAATATTAAGTAAAATTAAACACACACACACACACACACACACACACACACACACCTGGCTGTATATACCATAGAAATTCTCATCTAGGCTGTTGTGATACAAACACAGCCCTCGACGCTAAGTCTCATTTTGAGCTGGTTCAGCAATCTGAATATCACAGCAGAACACTATGATTAAACTGCTGGGCCAAAGCTCTGCCTTCTAACAAGACAATCCTCTTAGATGTTGCTTACACTAAACTCTATAAATATGTAGAGCATTACAGGGGGTGATCTTCCTCAGGAACACTGGCCATGCTGCATATAAACTACCTGTGCTAAGGCTACACGGTAGGGCAGTGGGAGTCCAAGGATCTGTGTATTCTCTATGTTTACCCTTGTAAGGGTTTCCCAAATGGACTTTATATTGTATCTACACTGTGTGGGTCTGTAAGTATGTATGTACTGAGATTTGTAGAAAGATATTTGTGTTTTCAGGATAGTGGAAACAATCTCAGTGCCTATCACTAGGGAAATAGATAAGGAAAATGAGGTAGATCCAGAATACATCATTTTGCTGCAGTCAGAAGCAAGAAACTATCTCTTTATTGTGATTCAGAGATCTTAAAAATAGTACAGAGTCAAAAAGCTAATAAGCAAAATAAGTTCTGTAGCTTATAATTACTTATATATGTTAAGTTTTCATTACAAAATATAAATGGCATATTTTATGTGATTATAAGCATATTAAGAGATATTAAACAATTTAGAGCAGGTATCTATAACTTGTGCTAATAAGTGGAATGGAGAAACCAGAATATATTAAACAGAAGGAAAACGTAAGTAAAAAAAAAACAAAAAAACAAAAAAAAAACCGAGTTTTTGCCTCTAATGACATGATAATATGAAGAGTATTAAAAAGCTCAACTACCTGCTCATGAGATATCCAAATACACAGGTAGAAGAAATAATTGTTTTTACAACAGCTTAACAATAATTAATAAAAGAATCAAGTGAGTGACATATAGGCTAATCAGAGAAGAGTCTAACATTTCATCTTGTGTGTTTTAAAGTAACTGGGAAAAGAGTAGCACTATTCACAATGATAGAGACATGAGTAAGTAGAGATAATTGGATTAAAAAAGGTTAATTCTGTTTTACACATAGGGGGCTGATACAAGACCCTAAGGGAAATGAAAGCATAATTTTTATTGTAAAAGGAATTATACTTTGAAACATATGCAAATGGAGAATTTCATCAACTCTACATGGTTTAATTAGTTGTTCTATTGGCGAAGTTAACTATAGAAAGAGAAAGAGCTAAAGTAGGACAACTGCCAGATGAGAAGCAAAGGTAGGAACATAGATGAGAAGGAAGCTGGGTGAGATACACAAGTGTTAAGTTACATCAAAACAGAAAAATGAAAACTGGCTTGGAGGATATTTATATATCGTGCCTTCTCACCTGCATGTGAGAAAACCAAACAGCTTTCTGAATATTTTGATTTCTACAGAGCAACATTCTCCAGGGATTCTCTTTCCCTAAGTCTTGGGGAAGATGAGGCCTTTCCTTTGTGACACATTATGCTTTGACATATATTCCCAGGACTGTCTCTTGCTCCTTATATTTGGCAAAAGATAGAGAACTGTACTTTGGCTAGGAACAGCCTCTTCTCAGACCTAAAATGCTAAGACAGTGTTATAGACATTATTGTAAGACCAGTTTCTAATGTCTGCCATGCATTTATCTAGCCAGATTGGGGTGGGTTATTCTATCAAATGCCTGTCTTGCTAATGTTAAATTGGAGCCACCACCTCCCATCCACATCCCTACTAAGATACTTACTCACTTCTCGCTCTATAGTATTTCACTTATGCAACAATTGCTTTCAGGACAGGCCGTCAAAAGCCTTGCCTGGGGCTAGGGATGTTGCCCAGTGCTTAAGCACCCATAGGTTCAATCTCCAATACCAAAAAAAAATTTTCAATTTTTAAGAACAGTCACCAGGTTGTTCATTTGTCATAAAGTTTCAGTTCATAGAGAGGTTATTTATAAGGGGTATATTTTACTTTTTTCATGATAGCAGATACACTGATTTTTCTGGATCTTTGAAATCAATTGTATGTTGGTATTTACATTCAACAAACAAACTCTAGTGGCCTTGAACTTAGTAGAAATTTTTCCTGAACTCTTTCATTATTGCTATTTTTGGCTACTGGATGTTATGAAGAGTTTTTATTTTTTCATTTTTATGGATTTTATACATATATACTTCCAAAGAAAGTTGAGAGATGCTTTAACAAAAGCTACTAACAGGACTATTTTAAACCAGAATCTAGTTTTAGGAAATGTGGCTCTTGATCTCAGTGGAGATGCCAATTTTGTATTCATCAACACAGAAAATGATTTTAGTTCTGTAGTAGATAAAATTCTAAGGTAATATGGTTGTTTTGTGTGAAATCCTCACTATATCTACTTTCCAGTACATCTTTTCATTGATGTTTATTCTACATCAGCATCATTCTCTCTCCTCCCCTCTCCTCTTTCTGATTTGCACTTATCTCCATAATTTCAGTTGCAAATCCCATCCTCATGGGTAGAACTTTCTTTTATCTTATTCCATCTCACATAACCTACATATAGTGCCCAATACCTTTGGCAACTCATTTATTTATTGTTTATTCCATCCCAATGTATAACCCTGTCCCCCAGCCTTCACAGGCTAGTTAAGATAATAAAAGGATTCTTGACACACAGTCATATTGCAAATGTTGTCTTATACATGGAAATGATAGTACTATGGACTAAAATTACCAACTTTGCAAAATAGTTTAACCACTACTGAAGATGCTTGGATGTTTGCTAAAAAAAAGATCTATATGTTTATTACACATCAATTCCAGTCTACAGACAAGAATTATAAATGGCATACAATGTGGGAAGATGTTTTAGTTAAGTTATAAGGTGAAGACACTTTGAAAACATTCTGGAGGGCAATTTTTTCTCTAATTCCAGGAACTAAGAAATCATAAATCTTTTTATATTTCTCTCAAGATGCACAACTTCATATAGATACAAACTATATACATATTCACATACCACCCAGCATACATGAACACACTATTTTTCTTCCCCTTTCTGCAAGTAACCTATCATGATTTTACCCTCCCTGTGGTGTCCTCCTGTCTAATAATAAAAATAATAATAAGAGCAAAATAGACCTTTCTCAAGTTGTGGCAACATAAGAAGAAGGATTCCAGATCTAAGGTACATCCAGGAAGGTAAAGACTTTGTCCAGGCATATCCTAGATTAAGAGAAAACCCTGCACTGAGAACATACAGAAAGCAATAGTCTTACTCCAATCAGCAGAATAGATCTGTGTCTGTCTGTTTTTCTGCCTTAAGGAAATGCTCCCAACTCAATAAGAATATACCAAACACTATATGTGAAGAATTCTGTGTGAAAAATACAGTGTTTAGGATGTCCTTTGCTGTGAACCTAATTTAGTGTTTACACCTGTTTCCATTCTGCACTAACTCCTAGTCTTGTGTTGTGGACTTGGAGTTTTTGCTGGATATTCTAGGCTATCAGTTTCATCTTGGATTCTCTAGTCCTGGATTAATCAGTTGCATCTTGTATTAAGTTTTTTATCTCTATTTCCTAACTTGTCATCTGTCTCATTCTAAGACTCCGTCAGGTTCTCTTTCATTAAGCCTCATTTATGTATGACTTCTTTGTTCATACCTCAAGTTTAGTCCTAGGGCTTGGACTTTTGACATGTGATGAATTTTGAGAAAGCAATTTTCACAGAGATTGAGAACACAAAGTGTTAAGTTATAGAGGGGAAGCTAAATTGTGGAGGGATGAGACAGCAAGGATAAACTACATATTCCAAAAGAATGTTATGGAAACAGAATTAGGGTCACACTTCTGCACTATTAGTATAATAGAAGCAGCTTCAATTTATAGTTGGTTACTTTAGGCTAACTAGTCTTTGAGTATATTTTATTTTATTTTATACTTACAATAATACTTTGGAATTAGTTTTATTTACTTCATTTTACAAATGAGGAAACTAAGAATAAAATCTCTTCATTTGTCTTAAGTCTTTCAGCTAATTACAACCAGAGCCAGGTCGTAGGGGTGTGTGTGTCTGTGTGTGTGTGTGTGTGCGTGTGTGTGTGTGTGTGTGTGTGTGTGTGTGTGTTTGTGTTTTCTCCCTAATATCTCCACCCCTAGACACTGGTTAACACCAATTTACCTTCTGTTTCTATGAGTTTGAATTTTTAAATTCCCACTGATGAGTGAAAACATATAGTATTTTGCCTTTTTGTGCTTGACTTATTTCAAAATAAAATAAAGTCTTCCAGTCTCATGCGTATTGTCAAACATGACAGGATTTTCATCATTTTTTTTCTTTTAATTGATTCTTTTAGTTAGCAATAACATTAGAATTGATTTTGACATAATTGTAAAAGCACAGAATCTAATTTGTTCTAATTCAGTCCCTTCCTTCCTTCTACCCCTTGATCCCTTCTGTCCACTCTACTGATCTTTCTGCTATTTATTTAAAGTTTTTTTTAAACTTGTGTCTTATGGATATACATGATGGTGTGAGATTCACTGTGGTATATTCATATATGTACATAGGAAAGTTAGGTCAGATTCATTCCACTGTTCTTCCCTTAGCCCATCCTCCTTCCTTCTCCTCAATCTCATTTGTGCACTGCATTAAGCTTTCATCTATTTTAATGGAATTCCCACCCCCTTCTTCCTCTCTCTCCTTCCCCCCTACCCTCCTCATTATTTTGGACTAGTTTGTATGTATCAAGGAAACCACTCAACCTTTGACTTTTGGGGACTGGCTTATTTCACTTAACATGATAGTGTCCAGTTCCATTCATATACTAGCAAATACCATAATTTCATTCTTCTCTATGGCTAAGTAATAATCCATTGCATATATATATACGTATATATATGCAATAACACTTTGAAAACATTCTGGAAGGCAATTTCTTGTCTAATCCTAGGAACTATGAAATAATAAATCTTTTCATTTTTCTCTCAAGATGCATAACTTCATATACATAAATACTATATACATATTCACATACCACTCAACATACATGCACACACAATTTCACATTCCCACTTTTATATATCTATAAAATGTGATATATATATATTACATTTTGTTTATCCATTCATCTGTTGATGTGTTGAATGGCACCTAGCTTAATTACATGGCTTGACTATTGTTAATTGTGTTGCTATGAACATTGATGTGGTTGCATCTCTATAATATGTGATTATAGAGCTTTTAAATATAAATCAAGGAGTGGGGTAGCTGGGTCATATGGTAGTTCCATTTCTAGCTTTTCAAGGAATCTACATACTGCTTTTGAGAGTGGTTGCAATAATTTGTAGTTCTACTGACAGGGTGTGTATGTCTTTTTCCCCACATTCTTGCCAACATTTATTGTTGCTTGTATTCTTGACCATTGTCATTCTGATTGGGGTGAGATGAAATCTCAGTGTAGTTTTGATTTGCATTTCCTTAATTGCTAGAAATGTTGAACATTTTTCCATGTATGTTTTGACCATATTTATTTCTTCTTTTGAGTATGTCTGTTGAGTTATTTTCCCATTTAATTATTGGGTTGTTTCTTGTGGTGTTAAGTTTTATATATATTAATATATCTTTTCATATACATACATATATTTTTTTTAGTTGTAGATGGACACAATAGTTTTATTTTATTTATTTATTTTTATGTGGTGCTAAGGATCAAACCCAGTGCCTCACATGTGCTAAGCAAGCACTCTACCACTGAGCTACAATCCCAGTCCCTAGTGTCAAGTTCTTTGAATTCTTTATACATTCTGGATATTAATACTCTATCTGAGGAGCAGAGGACAAACGTATTCTCCCATTCTGTAAACTCTCTTTTCACTCTCTTGTTTCCTTTGTTGTGAAGAAGCTTTTTAATTTGATGCCATCCATCAAATTTGGGGATTTATTTCTTGCATTTTAGGACTCTTATTAAGGAAATTGTTTTCTGTTTCAACATATTGGAATGTTGAGCCTACATTTTCTTCTGGCAATTGCCTAAGTCTTTGATCCACTTTGAGTTGACTTTTGTGTAGAGTGAGAGACAGAGGTGAAGTTTCATTCCACTACATATGGATTTTCAGTTTTCCCAGCACTATTTGTTAAAAAGGCTATCTTTTCTCCAATATACATTTTTAGTACCTTTGTCTTGTATCAGATAATTGTATTTATGTGGGATTCTCATCATTCTTCAAGTCAAATATCATTCTATTGTGCACATATACCACATTTTTTTATTAATCAATTTTTCAGTTGAGACTTGGGTCAATTCCATATCTTGGCTATTGTAAATAATGCTGCAATGAACATAGGAGTTCAGATTTCTCTGACATATTGATTTCATTATCTTTTGTATATATATCCATTAGTTTGATTGTTGGATCATATGAGAGTTCCATTTTTAATTTTTTGAGAAACCCCCATACATTTTTCTATAAAGGCTATACCAATTTACATTCTCCCCAGCAATTTACAAGGGTTTGTAAATTTTAGTTTATTGATGAACCCAACTACTATGTATATTTACAAAGCTCTAAAAAAATTTTTAAAAAGGAAGAAAGAATGGGACCTTGAAAACCAAATATCCAAACATGATGGTACATTCCTATAATCTCAGTGACTTGGGAGGCTGAGGCAGGAGGATCACAAGTTCAAAACCAGCCTCAGCAACTTAGCAAGACCCTGTCTCAAATTAAAAACTAAAAGGCTATGGATGTGGCTCAGTGGTTCAGTATCCTTGAGTTCAATCCCCAGTACCAAAAAAAAAAAAAAGAAAGAAAGAATAGGACTTTGAATCTTGGTAGGTTTTTCAATTAAACATATTAAAAGTGATATGCAACTTTCATGTTCATTTTCCCCTCTTATCCTCTTGGACTCTTCTGATATAAGATGCAAAGTTGGGCTGATCTCCTTGAGGAGGAGAGGTCATGGGGATAGAGGCCCAGATGTTCTTCAGCATTAACCATCAGTTAGGTGAACAAGGCCATCTTAGACCATCCAGTCCCAGTCAAGCCAACAGATGGTTGCAATGCAGAATGGCCATAGACAAGATGGGCAGAAATGGTTGATTCATAGAACTGTAAGCAAATACAAAATTTGCTGTCTTACACCACTACTTATTAGAAATCAATAACTGATCAGAAATAGGTAACTGATACAACTTAATTTTAAGAATCATTTCTAAAAAGACTTGATCTTGATTTATTGCACTAAACCTGTAACTAACATCTATAGAAACATACTTTTGAGAATGAGGAGTCAGAAGTTTTCATCCTTATGTCATATAAATTTAATTAGTATCTTAAGGAATACTATTTGGGAAAGTAGAAGATGGTTGTCTTCTTACTATAGAAATCCTTCTCATGGGACTGTCCCAGTGACCATTTTTATTTGAACATATGCCTATTACCTAGAAGGCAAATTATAAAGTGTTCTTTTACCAACAGAGAATCAAATATGATCCTGACTAACAAATAAACTCATAAGTATATCTCTTTTTAACTTTTGCAGGTAAAACCTTCAGATATCCAAATAAGTGTGAGTTAGACTCCTTCAATTGGGGAAGTTATGTTTATCGTTCAGTACATGTTCAGTTATGATTTGCTTACTTGTCTTTTGTAAATGTTTTGAAACCTCAATTCTATTTTATTTATCAGCAAGAATTATAATAACTGTCTCATCATTGAAATTAGATAAACACTACAAGTGAATCATTAAAGGCTACAGGCAGCTCTTAATAAGATACTTGAATCAGCAAATTTGCTAGATTACTTTAGCATTCTTCTCAGACTGCTTTGTGTTTGATTATAACACCCTCCCTAACACACGAATACTCTGAACTTTACTGTGGTAGTCTTTCTTTTTTTTTACATTGGAGCAAGGATGTATGCCTTCTTCTTCTCTCTCTCTTCTTTTTCTTTTCCAATAAAAAGCAGTGTCTCCAAGTTAAGAGCATTTCTATTTCTAAATAGTAATTTTGTATTCTGTTCAATATCTAAAGTCTAAGCTTATTTCAAAGTCTTGCTCTAAAGCTTTACTTTAATCTTTTCCAAACATAAGGCTGCTGGTTACAATGAATTTGAATTTAACATATTAACATCTCTGCAGCACAACTGGCTGTGGATATCAGTAGGGTATATGTTCATTTAATAATTTAATTTGATAGAGCCTTGGGCAAAACCCCATTGCATGTAATTTCAATCACAGTATATTCATCTGTTTGAATTTAAGGTTTTGTGTCCTTAACAAAAACAATTCACTTGTTTTTGTAAGGGATTAACCCTTGTCAGTAGGCACCTGGTATTATGGTTTAGATATGAAATTTCTCCTAAAAAAACTCATGTGGCAATGCAGGAATGTTCAGAAGCGAAATGATTAGATTATTAGAACTGTAACCTAATCATTGGATTAATCCATTTCATGCATTAATAATTTAAATGTGTTACTGAGTGGTAACTGAAGGCAGATGAGGCATGGCATAGATCACTGGGAACATGCCCTTGGGATTTCTATTTTGTTTCTGGGTCCATGAGCTGAGCTGCTTTCTTCTTTCTCACCTCAGGCCCAAAGTAATGAAGCCAGCCAACCATGAGCCCAAAATAAACATTTCCTCCTCTAAGTTGTTGTCAGTTTTTATGGTCACCATGACAAAAATCTGGCTAACGTTCCTGGATTAACAATTAAGGACACATTAGAAATTCCCTGAGAACACAGATCGACAGGAATAAGATACAAAAAGGACAAAGTTACAGAATTTTTAAAAATAAAATAAGATTGTACATCAATGCCTAGCAAAATATTACAAGCAGCTCAATTCATCTTCACTTCATCCCATTCTTTTTATATTCACAAGTCACTTAAAAAATTGAGTCAATTTTTCCCTAAAGCATATGTTTTATAGGATTCTCCCCCATAATTCTAATATAAATGGTTCATGACACACTAATAAATAAAATACAATCCAAAAGTTGTTTGGATTTGATATTCTGATGATAAGACAAAATGGAACTCTGGTCCAAACCACATCTAGTTATACATACACTTTTTTTCCAGTGCTAGGGATTGAACCCAAGGCTTCATGTATCCCATTTGGGCACTGTACACTGGGCCGCATCTCCAGCCAACACATCCTTGCTATAACCAGAAAGCTTATGCTGTAAATGTATGTATTCTAGGCTATTCATACTTAACATTATAAAATATTTTGACTATGTAGACAACATGAACAAATGGAACAGAACTTAAGGGATATGAACTTGGTGGTTTAAAAATATTTTCAACTACATTTTGGTATTTAGGGAAGATTAGAGTAGAGCTTGGTACTAAATTTCTAAATAAGCTCAGGATTTGGATTTCATACTACAGACAGAAGTTCTTGTTTCCATTCAGGAGCCTGGGAATAACAACATAACCAAAATTGGAAGCAAATGCTTTGTATTATGACAATTATGGGCATAGAAAGGCAAAAACGGTTTCTTCTTCAAAAGGCTGGAACTTTATATTGTTAAGAAAATTGAGACAATTTAGGAAACGGTTGTAAAATAGAGAACTGCTAAGTCACTAGTGGACTGAATCAGCAAGTGGTTCCAAAGAGGTTATTGGGACATTTCTAAAGATTACCTAAATCCCTGTGGCTAAGAATTTTCTAGTCATGATTTCCTCTTCTTTCCCTCTCCAAATGCAATCTGTCCTTCAAAGTTTGGTTGAAGTTCTATGTTCAGAAGAATGTTTTCTCTGAGTATTCCAGTCCACTTTCCCTTCAGCTCACACACTGCACTAACCTGATAGCATTTGGTAACCTCCCTTATTATTTCTTAGATCTCATGTCTAAGGATCAAAGCCCATTGATGACAGGAACAGGGTCCTGCATGTGTGCATTCATGTCGCTCAGTAGTTACCTTGTTCCGTGATGTGTGTCTTGACTCAAGCATCAGATGGAGTGGGTCTAAACCCCATCACTGCCACATAACACCTGTTTGACCTTGAACCAGGAAATTAGATTCTCAGCTTAGCTCCTTCCTCCACGAAATAGAGATGGCAGGGACAGAAGACCTACTGTCTCCCCTCATCAGTAAGATGTGAAGATTAAAAAAGACATTATGTATGGAATCACATAATTGATTATAGTTTCCAAGATGTAAGGTTTTGATTGCGTGCTTGGTACCCAGAAGTTACTGGCTGAGGAGTAATGGGTGACTCTTATTGCCCCCCTGGACTCATTCACTGTGTATAGAACATAGATAGATTTAACAGATTATATTCAACAGCTAAGAATAATTAAGATTATTGATATAAATATATTATTAATGAAACATTTGTTAACACACAGGTCACAAAATGCCTCAATGAAGCATACCATCCTAGGCAAGACAATTGGGAGTGGTTCTTTGAATCAGCACTAGCCTTTACCCCTGTGAAGACAGTTCATGTTTAAAGAGCATGGTGCCACCTGTAAACCTAGACTCACGTCATCTTCTCTCTCCTTGGTTCTTTCCTGCCATATTACTTGAGTAATTTATCTTCCAAAGATTCAGTTTTCTATTTCAGAGAATATTTTTCAAGAATATGTCCTACAAATAACAAAAATGAGTTAACTCAAAAGTGAATGTGTCAATAAGATAAGAATGTTAGTTCAAAGAGCATGAGAAGCCTGTTTATACAGTCACTTAAGAATGAAGTTAATCAATAATAATGTGTCAACATTGACTCACCAATTATAAAACTACCATAATAATGCAAGATGCTTATAACTGGAGAAACAGGGATGAGGTGGGGTATATGAGATAAAAGGATGAGAAGTTATATGAGAATTCGCTGTACTTCCTGCTTAGTTTTTCTGTAAACATAAAGTTTTTCAGAAAGAGTCTATTAAGTTTTTTTTTAAATCAAAAATAATAAGGTTTATACATCATGATTTTAAGGTTAAATATAAAACGTATTAATGTTTTACAGACAGTAAATTCATATCCTTAGGGGTTATATGTTCTCTGCCAAGAAGAAAGCACTTGCATTTCCAGCAGACAAAAAATGATTAACACAACTCCATAACATAAGGAGTTTAATCGAATAGTAAAAAGCATCCACACAGGTATATTCTCTTAGGAATAATCTTGGATGATCTATTATATAATACTGCAGTATGACACTGGAAGGATATGTCCCCACTTTTTACATCTTTGCATTATTTTTAAGGTTTTGACAAGTTTTCTTAATATTTTTGTCTTTATATTACTATTCTGACTTCACTTTTGCTTTCATAAATCCAGCATGTTGCAGCTCCCGCCTTGAGCTCAAACTTGGCCTCTCAGCTTTCCTCATTCTTCTGGATACTCCCCACTGGTTATATGAAGGGGCTCTCACCTTGGTTTATGCTCTTGGTGTTGTCACTCCAGGAACCCTCCTCAGCTTCTTCTGATTCTTGCTGGTCTCGTGTTTGGCCTTAAATGTGATTCTGGCCACTGGAAACTGCTGAGTTCGTGACTCAAAAGAGTGACAGGAGAGAACAAAAGCTAAAAATTCAAAGAAATGTAAAGAGTACCATTCTCCTGAGTTGATTTCTTGCCCTGCTTATACAGTCACCAGTATTTCTCCTTGCTTAAAACCAGTAGCTCAATGTGCGAATCAAATCTGGCTGGACCTAAAACACTCGGTCAGTCATCCTGCTAAAAGCCAACTGTTCAGAATCCTGTCTGAGGAAAAGCTTATTAGAAAGGCAAAAATAACATTGGATATTTAATAAAAGACAAAACTACCATGATAGAAATAGACGAAAGACAGGCCTGAGCAAAAAGAAAAAAAGAACTGTACTAGATTCTCTGGTACAGCTGACAAATCAGCAGAATATAGACGTTAAAGATGATCTTTCAGTGAGGTCAAGAAGAAATTTATGTCCTGATTTTATCAATTATTATATATTGAACTTGAGCAAGTTGCTTAATTTTTGTGGGCCTCTGTTATGTCATAAGTAAAGTAGGAATAACAGTACCTACCTCATAAATCTATTTAGAAGATTAAGTGTGCTAATGTAGTAAAGCTCTTGAAGCTTAGTAACACATCACATCAACAGTATTTTAAGCTTTCTCTTCATAGATCTGTCATCCTCTCTGAACCTCAAACATCTTATTTCTATACCAAAGATGATAATATTTTCTTGACTGAAACCCTGTGTTTTTAGAAGGGTCAAATGTATACATATCCCTCAGAAGGCATCAATTTCAAGTGAGGGTTGGGGATAAAGGTAATGTCATTAAGTCATCAAATTGAGAAGTAACTTAGATTAGTATTTTATTTTACATAAATGGCATACATTTAGGAGAAGATAGAAAATTTATATTCATTTTAAAATTGAGACACTATTAGAATATTTCATACACAGTGCCCAAGTAAAGCCATGCCATCTCTCTCTACCCCTCAACTTACCTAAGGAAAGTAGATTTGTTTTCTTTTACTTTGGGGAATATTTGTGCAAAAATAAAGTGCCTTTATGTACATCATGATAAAACAAAAAATAAAATGCAACTAAATATTTTGAGTGAAGAATAAGCTCAGTTTTTTCATAATTGGTGGGAACTGTGGAACAATAGCAACTTTAAAAGCAAAATGAGTTCATCTAGCATAAAGAAGTGCTGAGATCTGAGAACATGTTGGGATAGCTGTGAAAAAAATTATTCTGAAAGGACTAATAAAAACAAAAAAATCTGATATTCTCTTTTGATAATCACTTAAAGATCAAGTAAACTTTTGACAAGTAAAACCACAGGTTTTTTGTTCTTGTTTTTTTTTACTCCTCCCCCACCCCTGCTCCTCTCTCTCTCTCTCTCTCTTTTACACAGGTAGCTGATACCTTGATGGCACAGCATACTAATAATTCCTGGTTTCAAACAATGTTCTGCCAGATCAAACATGCTATGATGTATGGCTTGCTTTCATGTCTTGGTTTATTTCTATCTAATTCAAATTCAAAATTACTATTGCCAAGTTCAGAAATGAGAAGTGAATGGAAGTTTCTATAGGATGGCAATGTTTGAAGGAGGAGAAATGTGATGCAGTCAGGATCCAAGAGGGATTATACAGGCTCCAGAGCATGAAGGGACCACTAAATTGGATGACTATGAACGGATGGTAAATTTCTTCTTACTCTGAGGCCACAGGTAGAACTCTGGGAATCTGGGTATGCAATGGCATAGAGCATTCTAGCTTTGATAAATTCAAGAGCAAAGCTTGTGCTTTCCTTTGCCAGGGTGTACACATATACTACATCTCCACACAATGGCAGAATGGCTTTTCCATCTTGAATGCTAATCTAAGAGTTACTCCTGTGTCTGCTAGAGCAGTGGTCTTATACAAGGGGAGATTGTATCCGAGGATACATGTGGCAATGTCTGGACACTGCTGGCACAACCAGACAGGGATGAGCTACTCACACCTAATTTGTAGAGGCCAGAACAGCTACTAAACGTCCTACCTGGGACACATTTTATCTGGACCAAAATGTCAATAATGTTGAGATTGAGAAGACTATACTGACTGAGCAGTAACCAATTCCTCTCTTCTCTACAGACATGACTGGCATAGAACCAATGATATAAAGGAGATAGCACACAACTTAGAGCTCAAGAAGGAGAAATGAGCTGGGTCTGGTAGTGCATGCTTGTAATCCCAATGGCTTGGGAGACTGAGGCAGGAGGATCATGAGTTTAAAGCCAGCCTCAGTAAAAGCGAGGTGCTAAGCAACTCAGTGAGACCCTATCTCTAAATAAAGTACAAAATAGGGCTAGGGATGTGGTTCAGTGGTCGAGTGCCCCTGAGTTCACTCCCTGGTACAAAAGAAAGGAAAAGTGACCAAAAGGTCCCAAAACTTTAAAGATGGAAGCCAGTTGTTCACAGAATTTATGGATAGAAACAAAATTTCTGTAGAAATACAGTAATAAAAGCTGTAAATAAAGTGAATGTTGAGCATTTGTAAAAGATAATTGCAATATTTTACAAAGAATACATCGTGATACAAAAGTGACAGCCCATAACAAAGAGGTGTGAAACAAATGCCACATGAGAAAGAAAAATCTACACAATTTAACAGTTTAAGAGACACAAGGCCAGCCAGATTAGCATTGCTTTTTTATTAGGAAGGAACATGAGTGCGTGCTGCAGTTTGCTGTATGTATCTAAGGTCACATTCCCATAGACTCCCACAGTTGGTACTGTGGAAGATTAAATATGATTGCCAATTCTTTATCTCTCCTTCATTTAAGAGAAAGGATCCATGTCACCTCTGAACACTGGGATGCCTTTGTGATTGTTTGATCAACAGAAAACAATTTCTCAGTTCAAGTAGTAAGAGATTGATAGGTAATACTTCCTATTTCTTAGAACACTTTTCTTGGGACCCCAAACCTTCCCTGAACAAATTCTAGTGTGTTCTGGGAACACCATGCTAGAAAAGTCTCATGTAAGAACTCTGGGCAATGGCACCATATGCGACGATCTTCTATCCATCCACACCAAGAGGGCAGGCATGTGAGTGAGGCTGTCTTCCAGACCAACCAGCTGATACCAGGGAGTAACCTTTGGAGACACCATATGAAAAGAAATAGTCAACTGAGTTATGCCTTAATTCCTTCTTTACAACATTATGTGGTATAATAAAACATATGTTGTTGAAGGCATTAAGTTTGGAGAATATATTATATAGCACTACATAAATAGAAATTATTTTATTGTATTTACAAAATACCATTTTAAAAAACTCTTCTTTAGGTATTTCAATAGAGATAGATAGATAGATGTTAGATAGATAGATAGATAGATAGATAGATAGATAGATAGATAGATATAAAAATTGAATGAATGCTGCCTGAGCATGACATATTCGTATGCTGGAAAAGAACACAGCAGGCAAACATTCTACTTTATAGATTGTTTATTTCAATTGAGGTTATCTTTAGATTACAGAATTATAGCACAGCTTGTGAAAAAGGGACTAGCTTTTAACCTAGAGATAAGACTGAAAAAAACAGAATTTAGTTCCTATGGCCACAAAATAACTTTTAATGAAGTCCAAGATGGTCTGTCCTTTTACAATACTGGTGCATTATTAACAAATAATAATGAAAGCTACCTTGTACTTCTGCACTATGTTATTGTCCCTCCCAAGATACACAGAACTCTGGAAAGCTATCTGCATCCATGAGGACACTTCTGGAGAACAGGTATGGAGGGGGAAGGTGCAATAAGACCAAACTCCAGCCCTAGGCACTCTCACTCAATTCGGAAGGGTAGTTATTTCAGCATTCCATGACTTTCAAGTGAGCCAAACGATAGCAAAGGAACAACTTGAAAAACAAGTGGAATAGGGGTTCATGGCTATCCTAATTAGATATGTCTAGTGGTAATCAAATTTGTTTATTCACATAGATGTAATTAATGCATAAGAAGAAATATAAATAAGTCAGCAATGCAACTCAAGCAAGTCAACACTGAAACAGAATTACAGCCAGGTGAGGTGGTGCATGCCTGTAATCCCAGTGGCTTGGGAAGCTGAGGCAGGAGGATTGTAAATTTGAGGCCAGTCTCAGCAATTCAGCAAGGCTCTAAGCAAATTAGGGAGACCCTGTGTCAAAAAAAAAAAAAAA
>PVHX01006456.1:0-100645 GCA_004024805.1 Geosciurus inauris
AATCTCCAGTACCAAAAAAAAAAGACTTTGGTGTCAAGTTTTTAGAGAGGGTCAAAAGTAGACCATTCATTCTTTACTTTTCTGATACTCCTTGTTGTGGTAGTTAACCTGCCAACACTGCTTGCTTCAAATGATCCATCATTCTACTTTTTTTTTTATAATAGATGATAATAGAACCAACAGAGTAAGTATTAAGATATAGGATTGGCTAAGCTAGCAATATTGGTGAATCAGTGCTGGTATAGAAAGGGGTTGGAATCTGTGTGTTGATAATAAGCAGTCTCTGGATTTATAAGTGCCAAGTTACTTGAGTGGTAGGAGACTTTAGCTTTCTGTACTATCTATAGTCAGAAGTAGAATGTTCTTGATTTTTATCTCTCAGTGAATTGGAAAATAACTAGGAAAACTGCTACATGGGACTTCATTCTGGCTAATAAAAAGAATTATTGAGAAATTTGTGCAGAACGGCACAGCATAGAAACAGGGTAAGAAGCTTTTAATGCTATGTAGACCAAAGCTTTTTAAGTTTTATAGTTTTAGAGGCTCTTAAAGATGTTTTTCAATTAAGATTATCCAATGGATCGGTCCAGTGCTTGAGTTTGGTGTGGTATTAGAGCACAAAACATAGTTCCTTAGTGATTATTTGGCTATTTTTTTAATGGAGAAGTTTGTCTTGGTTAGAAGGAATGATAGTAAAAGGAAGTTTAAATGCAACATGCCTAAGAAGACTACAATTCTCTTCCCTAAGTAATTTTACATGATGGAATTAAATATTTCATTGTAGGCATCTTAAAGATGTAATAACTGAACCTTCTTTGAGAAATAAAAGATAACAGAAGCACAGTGATAGGTAAATGTCATTTATATCTTTAAAAAGATAAAAGAACTGTGTAAAATACAGTGTAGCATATATAAAATACAAGTATTTGGATAAAAGTCGTGGATAACTAAATGCTGGTATAAGCATCTAGAAAGAACCATTATCAGATATAAATGTGACAATCTTTTAAAGTTTCATGCTTCATGGTCATTAGAAAAATGAATTTAAAAATTAAATGAAGTATGTGGTTATTTTAATAAGTTATCAAATAAATTCTTTAGATGACGGATACATTACAAAGAGCTGGTGAAGTATATGGCCCAGCAGTAGTAATAAACAGATTTTTTAAAATATTCTTATTTTTTTCCCCCAGTACTGGGAATTAAACCCAAAGATGCTTTACCACTGAGCTACATCCCCATCCCTTTTTAAAATTTTTATTTTAAGACAAGATTTAGCCAAGTACCCCAGGCTGATGTTGAACTTGTGGTCCTCTTGCCTTAGCCTCCTGAATAGCTGGGGTTATAGGTGTATGCCACCATACCAGACTGGATTGTTCAGGCTGGCCCTAAACTCTGGGCTCAAGCAACCATGTCTCAACCTTCCAAATATATTGGACTACAGGCCCGCACCACTGTCCAACTATAATAGATTTTTATTGAATAGTATGCTCCAAGTGAGTCAATAGAATGTGGCTGTCAATTAGGAGATGCTATGGTTGTACTGAATTGGCTATTCCCAGTCTGCAATATTGCACTCCAGCTCCCATGCTTGAAAACCAATACCAACAAGACCTGGTGCATGGTCAGAGTAGAACTAAAAATGTAAATTTGTAAAATGATAATGAAGAGTAATTGAAAACTAAATATTTAACTTAAAAGACTTGAATCATGATAGCCCTTACATTTTGTTTATTTATTTATATTTTATTTATATACTTATTTTTGGTACTGGAGGTTGAACGTAGGGATGCCCTACCACTGAACTAGATCCCCATTCCTTTTAAAAATTTTTTTAAAAATTTTGAGACAGTGTTTCACTAAGTTGCTGAGTCTGACCTTGAACTGGTGATCCTCCTGCCTCAGCCTCCTGAATTGCTGGGATTACAGGCATGCACCACCATGCCCAGCTAGCTTTTGTTTTGTTTTTGTTTTTGGTACTGGAGATTGAACTCAGGGGCACTTGACCACTGAGCCACATCCCCAGCCCTATTTTGTATATTATGTAGAGACAGGGTCTCACTGAGTTGCTTAGTGCTTCACCGTTGCAGAGGCTGGCTTTGAACTAATGATTCCCCTGTCTCAGCCTCCGTAAGTGCTGGGATTGCAGGCTCGCACCACTGTGCCTGGCTTAGCTTTTGTATTTTAAAAGCTTCATCTAGAAGGAAGTTTTGTACAACACAGTGCTAAGTTTCAGAAAACCTAAACTTCTACTGGTCAAATTTTTAAAGGTAGAGAATGGTTTGCCTTGAGACATAGCTGATAAGAAGCCATTTGGCTATCTTCAACCATAGACTGGGACACTCAGTAGAGATGATACATTGCTAAGGGAATTTATAAAGTTAGTAATTCTATTAGATGATCTCTATCTTTAGTATAACTTTTACTTCCGGCATTTTTCAAAGTCACTTTTTTGTTGTTAGTACTTAAACAAAATAGGCATTAAGTACTTATAGGCCATGATCCTATTCCATTTATGATACTGATTAAGTACTACCACATTCCCCAATGAACTAACTTCATCTTCCTCCTGCTGTAATAAGTTGGGAGTTATCTGCTTATTAGGAAAAACCTCTGCATAATCATATCTTTGAACCTCTGACTGCAGCAGTGTAGCTTGAACAAGCTGTCATTTAGCAAAGATGAGAGTATATGGGATCACGGAACCCTTCTCTGGAATTCTTAGAGGATATGCAGTGTTTGTTAGTTTAAAATGGAACTGTTTAAAGGCAATTTTGTTTATCTGATTTTGAGTTGGGGTCTTGCTATGTTTCCTGGGCAGTTTCAAACTCCTGGGCTCAGGTGAACCTCCCACGTTAGCTTCCTGAGTGCTAGGATTATAGGTGCATGCCACCATTCAGAACCAAAAACTATTTTTTTTAAAATATTTTTTTAGTTGTTGATGGATCTTTATTTTATTCATTTATTATTTATATGTGGTGCTGAGGATCGAACCCAGTGCCTCATGCATGCAAGGCAAGTGCTCTACCACTGAGCCACAACTCCAGCCCCCAAAAACTATTTTTAACATAGACTACAGATCTAGTATATTAGCAAACCAGATGAATTCTTAGTTTTTGAAATGAACTTCATTAAAATTGCTTGCAGAATCAGATCAGGATAAATGGATAGTCTGTTGGATTTTCAATTCTCACTCGGAGTAGATTTGAAAACAAATTTTAGCCTATGAAGAACAATAAGCATTGTAGACCTATGACATTTATTATGTAGAGAGGTTTCAAAACACTTGGACATTGTTCTAACGTGTCAGTGAAATCACTTGTTCCTAATCTACATTTTTCTCCCAAAATTATAGATATATACACTTTAAGTTTATGAAAAACAGGTTATTTTAAACAGATTTGAAATGTTTTAAAATTTGAGGTTTTACTTTTAGTAAATGTCTTTTCCGTAGGTTCCTTGATGGGATATAGGCTGAAGAATTTATAGTCACACCGTCAACTCTATAATTAATATCTTACTGTAGATAATGTAAAACAAGCATGGAGTAAACATCAAAGTGCCTGGTATCAAGTAGATATTTGATTGCTGTTACATCTGTCATCACCCTTGTTTTATTAGGACTCAACCAACCTGGTTCATACTTGAAGAGAAAGTTGACAGTAGGAATATTTAGACTCCAGAGATAAGGATTTGAAGGAATTCTTAAGTTGTTTTCAAAAGCACCTTGTTAGTGGATATGCACAACTTGGCTATGAGGAGAGCTACTTCCCTTTCTATCCCACCAAAATCTTAATTACTGGGGAGAGGCTATGCCTAAATGAAAACTCTTTTAGTGATACTTACACAGGAAGCAAAAAGGGGAGAGGTTTAAGAAATGGGCAAATCTCAAGGTAAACAGGCAATTATAAATCATTAACTAGTCAATTTAAAGAAGGGAAGATAACATCAAATTTTTCCTTATTTTGGTAAACTTATGTACTATTCAATTTTATAACTTCTAAGTGTTTGTTAGTGCCATAAGTTATCCTCTCTGTAGTTATTAAAAGTTAAGATTAACATTTTAAAGGACCCTCTACATCTAAATTCACAAAACTGTGACTAGTCTTGGGAAAGTAGAGTTCATGGAGCTTCTGATGAAGACCCATGATGTTGACTGAAGGGGAAGAGGTAATCTTGAAGACAGTGATTTCTTAGTGTTTCTAATAGGTAATGTCTGTGGCACAGACATATGGATAATATAAAGTTACTCCATGTTTGCTTTACATTATCTACATATATCATAGTGCTTTAGACAACACTAAGTCTTATGTATTAAGGTCCAAGCTTAACTTCTTACATGAATACTCATATAAACTTTACAATGATTGTATTAGTTACATTAACTTGTGAGAAAACCAAGGTTTATTATATACCTTGCCAAAGGTTGTATCCATTAAATTGTCAGACTCCAGAGCCTTAGAATTAATAATGTGATATTGTCATTCAGCCCAAAGGTGATTGATATAATTGAATTCACCCTTTGCCGTCAAAGATCAACCAGTACATATAAAGCTAGTATGATCTAAAGCAAAAAGCACACTTAAAATTTCCGTTGAGTTAAACCAGAGGTATATCAGCAACTGAGACCCTATCATCAAATTTTATCTGTACTAGTTATTTAGCTACTTTATCAGCAAATAAATGCTAAAATATTTGTCCCTTTTTTTTGTAATATGTCCTTAGTGGATTTAATGTAGATTCTGTTTAATCACTTAGACTAGTGGTTCTCAAATCTGGATACAATTGTCTGGAAAGATTTATTTATTTATTTATTTGTAAATGGACACAGTACCATTATTTTATTTTCTTATGTGGCACTGAAGATCGAACCCAGTACCTCATGCATGCGAGGTAATTGCTCTACCACTAAGATACAACCCCAGCCCTAGAAAGTTTTTTAAAATGTTAGTTCTTGATGCTTACACCTGCAGAACTTCTAGTATCAATCCTGAGGGACCCCAGAGGCATTGGTATTTCCAAAGTTCTTTATCTGTGATTCTAATGTGCAGCCATGGTTGAGAACTATTGTATTAGACCAGTGGTTCCCAACTTATGGTCCTTGACCAGGAGCATCAGCATTACTTGTTTAAACTGCAAATTCTTGGACTCACTCCAGACATAATGAATCAATCTCTAGGGCCCAGAAATCTATGTGGGTTTTTAAAAAATGTTTCTATTGGTGTATTATAATTATATATAATGGAATTCATTGTAATGTATTGATATATGTACCTAATACAGTTTGCTTCATTTCATTTGCCAGAATTTACCCTTTTCCCCCTTTCTTCCTCTCCTGATCCCCTTACTCTACTGGTCTCTCTTCTTTTTAGTTTTTAATTGGTGCATTATAATTATGCATAGAAGTGGGATTCATTGTGATACAAAGCATAATTTGATCAAAGAAATTTAAATTCTCTGGGTGATTCTAATGCACACTAAGTTTTAGCAACCACTCATGGATTGATTTCCTTTTGTCCTAAGTTTAACCATTCCTATCACATACCCACTACTAAAAAGCAACATGGGGGAAAGAGGTTAATGTGACAATGTAACTAAATATAGTAAATACATTTTATTAAAGGCCAAGGATAATATGTAGTATCTGAAGAATCTTAATGTTCATCCTTATTTTAGCACACAATTAGGCTTATAGCTACCCACCCCGCTCCCCAAGTACTGGGGATTGAACACAGGGGCGCGCTACCACTGAACTATAGGTCCAGCCCTTTTTGTTGTATTTTGAGCCAGGGTCTCACTAAGTTGTTGAGGCTGGCCTCAAACTTGCAATTCTCCTGCCTCCTCAGGCTCCTAAATTGCTGGGATTACAGGCATGTGCCACCATGTCCATCTATAGTTTGTTTATTTTTTCATTTAGATAAAATTATTAGAACTCATTATTTCCTAAAAGATTATATTTCATTCAAGCTAAATGATCTGTAGAAGACTTTAAAAGACTGCACTATGCAGTCTTTACTCATTATTTACTTTGTTTAGAAAGTAATGTTCATAAGGTGTTTATGGGGAATTTATTAAACTTTTTAATTTTTGGTATAGGGGTTGAATCCAGGGTACTCTACCACTGAGCTTTCTCCTCAGCCCTTTTTATTTTCTATTTTGTGACAGGTTCTTGCTAAGTTCCCCAGGCTAGCCTCAAACTTGTGATCCTCTTACCTTAGCTGTCCAAGTAGCTGGAATTACAGGTGCACACCACCACCAGCTCTATTAAATTCTCAAGGAGAGAAATGCTGTGCAATCATTGAATGCTTGTTCTGAGATCTAGTTCTATGTTCTGTTTCACTCTTAAAATCAGTCCTTGTAAGTCTAGCTTCCTGAAGGTGATAGGCTTGAACTAGATCTCAGCTTCTCCCTTGATTGTAAAATTTACTTTGAAATGATATCAATGGATGAAGCAGTTCATTTTGTTCATTACAGCAGAATCAACCAATAAATTTTCAACCAGTTCAAAGTTTCTCTAAAGAAACATTGATACAAAGTTCTTTTTTTTTAAATATATTTTTTTAGTTGTAGATGGACACAATCTTTATTTTTATTTATTTTATATGGTGCTGAGGATTGAACCCAGTGCCTCACGCATGCGAGGCGAGCGCTCTACCACTGAGCCACAATCCCAGCCCCAAAGTTCTTAATCAGGTGGTCTAGACTTGAATTTTTGCCATAGTTACCATACTCCGTATTCTCTTTAGTGTCTGTTAAGGATTTACTATTGTATTCCTTTTGTCAGTCTTAAGGGCCAATTAAAAAGGTAAGTTTAAGAAAACTTTGTTAGTGACTTGCTTTTTCTTTTATTGTTTTATTAAATGGAATGGTCTAATTTAGATGTCTTAATTTACAAATTTAGCTGATTTATTTTTTATTTTTTTAATTGTAGATGGACACAATACCTTTATTTAATTTATTTTTATGTGGTGCTGAGGATTGAACCCAGTACCTCACACATGCTAGGCAAGTGCTCTACCACTGAGCTACAACCCAGCCCTTTAGCTGATTTCTATAAAGAAAAAAGTTAGAAAACATCTGACAGTTTGAGAAAGTATATATTTAAAGAAGGAAAAATTCTTATGGAAGTTGTTATATTTATGTATCATATCTTAAGAATCAATGGTTATTGTCTGAGCTAGATAAAGTTGCAATCTTTAAATATAGGTAAATGATTGCTAAAAAACCTTTTCATAATGATGCCAACATTATAGTAGCTTAAACTAGTAATTCTATTAAAATAACACTATGCCAAGTACTCTACAAGTACTTAACCTGGATTATCTCATATAATCCTCACAAAAACTCAATGAGGTAGGTATTTTATGTGTAAAGCGAGAATAACAGATTTTAGAGAGGTGAAATAACTTTCCTAATGTTATGAACTAGTTATTAGTAGATGTATACTCAGAAAAGCATACTTGCAACTTTACTTCTCATTTTGGGAGAAGCATGCTTGTAAAGAGGTGTCACTGTCTATCCCTGATTATAATACCTTATTATTAACATTGTCTACATATAGCACATGGAGTTGTTCATGTAACTTAAAAAAAAATTTAGTCCTTATAGTTAGTGTTTTTGCAGAAGTTGATACCATATTCCAGAAGGTCTTTACTTGTAAGTGCCTGTGCATTTTTCTGTGGAGAAGACCCACAATAAACTAGAACTAAAGCATTTTTAAAACCAAATAGGTTAAACTGTTGCTTTTAATGGAAATATCAAGGCTTTGCCATGGGATTAAGTGGAAATGTCACAGCATCACTTAGGACTTTGGGGGTAATTTATGCTAGGCAGCAATTAAGAATTCATTCTGGCAAATGTTATAGAATAATGAAATCATTGCTTCCAATGTTGATTTTTGAAGCTATTTTTAGCCAGGTACATGCTTTTGAGTAGTCTTAATTATGGCTTTTGCAAATACAAGTCAGTGAAACACTTCTGAATAAAATCAAGTGGTATTTTTAGCTGAAAATAACTTTTCTATAAAGTAGTAAAACTGGCTGGGGCATGGTGGTACACGCCTGTAATCCCAGAGGCTTGGGAAGCAGAGGCAGTAGGATTGCAAGTTGAAAGTCAGCCTCAGCAACTTAGTGCAGCCTTGTCTCAAAATAAAATTAAAAAGTCTGGGAATGTAGCTCAGTGGTAGAGTGCCCCTTGGTTCCATCCCCAAAGCTGTTAAACAAAACAAAACATCAGAAACACCATAGATTCTCCCAGGTAATGTGTTTAGGATGCAGATTATTAAGGGGACTCCTCTACCCCTGTGATGTGTAGGCCTTGAATAGAGTCCAGAAATCTTTTTTCGAACAGATATCCTAGGGTCCTGTTGAGTATACAGAACAGTGGTTCTCTCAGACTATATAGTTTAGGCACTAGATGGAGAATGTGGTTTGAATTCCAGGTCTTCAGTTTATTGGTAATCTTTTGTTTTAAATCTTTCAGCATTAATTTCCTCCTCTGTAAACATCTACTTGATATGTGTTTTTCATTCTTGTAACTTTGAAAAATACCTACTAGTAATAGAATCATACTTAATACAGACAGATTATTTTGGTAAGTATTCTTAATACTGAAGTATTGTATTTTTTGCATAGGTGCTTTTAACCTAATTATGTTTTTCCACAATTATCAAAATAGTTATCCTATATTGTTAATGTGTTCTAAAAATGAGATTTCCATGTAATATGTAAAATCCTACTGTAAGCAGTTTTAAGTAAGTTTTTATTCTTAATTGTGAGTAAGCTCTAAATTTAAGGTGTGAAACTTTATAATGTTATCTATTAGAATAAGAAATGCTTTCTTTTTGCATGTGGTATAACATTAAAGATTTGCTAAACTAGAACATGCCTGCAGATGAATGGTGTCCTTATTTAAACATATTAGCCATAGGAAGCTGTGGTTTGAAGGAATAGTTTTATTGATAACTACTTTGCTTGTTAAAACAGTTTGAGTCTTTTAGAATTAATAGATTACAAGCCACCTATGAAAATTAATCTTACTATTGTATAGTACACCTTTTTTTTTAAGAGCCTAATCTATTCCTCTAAAATTTAATTCCCTGGGCTCTAGTCATTGTTTGCTGTTAATAAAAACCAGTTTTGCAATTTAGTGAGGTCCTAAGCAACTTGGCAAGATTGTGTCTCTAAATAAAATACAAAAAAAGGGCTGAGGATGTAGCTCAGTGGTAAAGCACCCCTGGGCTCAATCCCTGGTACAAAAGAATAAAATGAAAATTAAAAAGCCAGTTTTGTTAATTGGCAAAAATGTCATATAGTTAAGGATAATCAAAATCATATACACTGAAGGGTAACTGAAAGTATATTATACTTGGAACACTATGATTTTTATTGGGAAAACAACCTTCAGATATATTTAAGGCTCACTGGAAATATAGTCTGTGTCTCACCTAATTGGTTCAAAACTCTCAAGGATGTGATTATCTTGTAACCATAGTAGTATAATACCTTGACTTCCAGATTCTGGGAACCAAGAGGTCATGCTTACAAAAGAAAGAGGAAGGACCCTAGTTTCTTCCATCTATAGGAATAGGGTTGGCCCTTGGAACAATGGTAAGTAAAGTTGACCCTGATACATTTCTGTGCTCCAGTTCTTTGTGAATACTTTTAAGATTTGTTTTAGAAGTGGTTCAAGTTTCCACTTCTCCCAAAATGTTTCATATAGTTGCTACAATCAGTTCTTCTCAGTGCAAAATCTGGAAGAAGTCAGCTGCTCAGACCAATTTGCAGTGATTAGCTTCAGTGTTGTACATTAAACCTCATGTTAGGGAAAGGGAATGCTATGTTAGTGGCTGCCTATACTTGAATAGACTTTATCTGAAATACTAGTATAATTAAGAGTTTAACGATTGACATGTTTTTGTTCTTGTTTTTTAAGAACACTAAAAAAATTTTTTCATATTATCTCTGTATGGAATTCTATGTTCCCACCTGGTGTGGTTTGGATATGGTTTGAGTGTGTCACCCAAGGATTCAATGTGCTGGAAGCTTGGTCCCTAGTATGGTAATGTGAGAGGTGGTGAAACCTTTAAGAGGTAGAGCCTGTTGAAGGTCTTTAGATCACTTGGGGGTATTCCCTTGGACGATATTGTGGGACCCCAGTTTCTCTGACTTCCTGTTTTGAGATATGGTATCTTCCTCCCACATATGCTCCCACCTTTGTGACACATCATTGTGACAGATCTGCTATTAGGTCTTCACCAGAAGCTCAACCAGTGGTGCCCACCTGATCTTGGACTTTGAACCTCCAGAACTGTGATCTAAATAAACCTCTTTTTTTATAGAGTTACCAGCCTCAACTATTTTGTTATAATACAAAATGGATTAATATGCCACCTAACTATTTAGGTCAAGGATTTTCAGGAAGAAGAGAAGAGGTATTAGAATCAGGAGATGTTTTTCAAATGCAGTGGTCATAGTTTATTATATTCAACCAAGAGCTTCAGTTATGTAAAAGCAGTTTTATGTGTAATGAGTTGGGTATATTTCCAGACATTTGTAAGCCTGGTACATCCCAAGTACCCTAAAATGTGAACATAGTTCCTGCTTCTTGATGAAAAACTGCTGCTTCGCAGTATAAGTGCTATGATATAAATGTGCATATTTTGCTTTGAGAGTATAGGGTAGAGAATATTTCTGTGTTCCTGAAGGGAAATAGAAGGATACCAAAGGATAAAGAAGCAGGAGAGTAGATAATATAGCTGCAGAAGATATGTGGCAAGTAAGAAGTTATGAAACTAAAGCTGAACAAAATTTTCCAGTTGAGCACTGCAAATTAAGGTGCATAGTTTTTTCACTTGTTTGTATACCCTCCTAGAAAACAGTAAAAGAATAAATACATGAACTCCCAGTACCAAAAAAAAAAAAAAAAAAAAAAAAAAAAAAAAAAAAAAAAGAAATACAAGACAAAGCAACAAAATTTTGGAACATAAAACACAACTGAATGAATCATATCTAACTTAGAAAGCCAAAGCAAGCTGAAACCTAAAGATGAGAAGCCAGTGAACAAGCAGTTAAATTGCCATTTGAGAACTTGGGAAGGCTCAGGCCTTGGATTCACTAGGTACTTTGGAAGTAGGCACGTGGAATATGAAGAGCCTTTTAACCACTTCTACCCCACTCAGGGTTTAAATCAAGGAAGAAGACATGGCAATGGTATCTAGCAAACAGGATTCAGCACAGAAAGTAATGGAAGGAGATCTCGGCATGACAGCTGTGGAACAGGTCTAGACCTGCAGAGCAAGCTGTCCAGATTGGAATAAGGAAACATCTGTAGAAGAGATGTTTTGAAGCCCAAAAGATTAATAGAGTACCTGAAATGTTTGAATATATAGGAGTTTTAACAACTGTGGTGGAATGTAGATAAACTAGTGACCAAAAAGAGCAATTAGGTACTGAAAGGAAAGCAAAACTATAAAAGAAATATAATTAAAGAATATTTCAAGCCGGGCACGGTGGCTCAAGCCTGTAATCCCAGCACTTAGGGAGGCTGAGACAGGAGAATCGTGAGTTCAAAGCCAGCCTCAGCAATGGCGAGGCACTAAGCTACTCAGTGAGACCCTGTCTCTACATAAAACACAAAATAGGGCTGGGGATGTGGCTCAGTGGTCGAGTGCCCATGAGTTCAATCCCCAGTACCAAAAAAAAAAAAAAAAAAGAATATTTCATTAGTCAACATGTTTTTTAAAAAAATACTTCTTTTTTTATAAGCTATATAGTTTGTATAATGTGCTTGAGAACAAGAAAAAATTTATCAACCTTTTTTGAGAGTATGGAGTATAGAGCCAAATGATCAGTTTGAACCATGTCTCTGCTCCTTCCTATTTGAATAAGTTATTTAACTTTCATATTTTTTCTGCAAAATGGGAATACAATGACTCCTATCTGTGTTATAAGGGTTGTTGTAAATACATGTAACTACTTAGAGTTCCTTGTACATGTTAGTAATTATAAAGAATAGGAGTCTGGAGGCAAGTGAACTGGATATAGGCAATGGGTAGAGTAACAGTTGAAAAAATATAAGCATGCTATTTAAAAATATTTAGGAAAGAGGTAGCTAAGAATTGAATTGAAAGTGATTGATTCTGGAGAACAGAAGTCAGTGGGGGTATGGTGGGCTAGGACAAGAGACTATTGTAAGCTTTGAGTGTTATCTTTTGAATTTTGCATGCGTATGGAACAACACTTCAAAAAAATGGAGAGAACCTTTTGTTTTTGGCTACTGTTTGGATTTTAACTTGTAGCATTTTTACTTTGTTTTTATTATAGAAATCTTTAAACACATGCAGAAGTTGAGAGAACAATATAATGAACTCATCACCTAACTTCAACCATTATAAATTCATGGCCAATTTTGTATTATTTACACCAGCATCTCTGAGTATCATTGGATTATTTTGAAGAAAGCCCCACACCTTACATCATTTTCAACCATTAATAGACTTATATATGATTTTAGTGGCCTTGATGGGGTACACTGTTCAGTTCTCCCTTCAAGAAAGAATTTTACTGACCAGTTGCAAGGAGTTGATTTAGCTGGTAACCTTCAACCATAGCACTTTCAAGATCAGCTTTTGAGTCGCTTTCCTGGAATCCCCCAGTCAGTGACCAAGTATGACAGGGCTTCTAGTGCCTGGCAATTTCTACCAGAAATGGAACTCTGCTTAATTTCTACACCTGAGTTTGGCATCGGGTTAGCCAAGAATTTGTCAGAGTTGTACCATACTCTGACTTTTCCTGCCCAACATCCTCCCTTCCTCTCCTTTCAACACAACTGAGGATCATCAGTTCAAGGGCTTTTATTTCCTAGTTCTGGTATCTCCCTTTTTTCCATAGGTGTCACCTTTATCTTAATATTTGCTTCCTGAAACAGTCATCTGAAAAAATAGCTGAAAGAATTCTTTTTTAGAGTTTTGTAGGAAAGAGTTAACGTATCAGATCTAATACTGCTATCCTTAAAAGGTCTACTTATGTGTCTGGCTCTTGGCCAATATTTGGTAACTTCGATTTTAGGAGGATTTTCAGTATGACTTAGGCTGAACACCTACTTCTAGGAATCTGACAATTTTGGTATGTGATAGGCAGTGAGTATCTATGTGACCAACCCCTAATAATCTCTCTGATGAGCTGCCCTGGTAGACCATATTTCATACATGTCACAATTTGTTGTTTGAGGGATTAAACATGTTTTATGTGACTCTACTAGGTGTCTGGACCTTTTTCAGTTTTCAGAGTGAGGATTTTCCTTAGTAGCCTCTAAAGGATTGAGGTTTTTTTCTTTTAAGTAGTATTAGAAACAATGGATTTTAATACTGTTTTAATCTAATTTGGGGTACCTAGATTGTCCCCACTTTGGCATATGGAGGCTTCTTCAGGTTGAACCTAACAAATTTTTGAGTGATTTTTTTGTATTCAGGTACAAGAGGATGCCCGAGGCCTGGGTTCAGCCATTTCTTCAAGGATCTCCAGTTATTTTTAGTAAGAAATTATATTTAGGGGCTGGGGTTGTGGCTTGGTGGTAGAGCGCTTGCCTAGCATGCGTGAGACAATGGGTTCGATTCTCAGCACCACATATAAGTAAATAAAATGAAGATCCATCAACAACTAAAAAAAAAAAAAGAAATTATATTTAGAACACAGTTTGAACTGCTCATTGATACTTATTTGGGCATGTGTATAGGTCTTTTCATTGGACAAAACTAGGAAATATACTATGGTTTATATTGATATTTACAATGAAATTTAGAATTAAATGAATGTAACTTAATATCTTTAATTTTATGTTGTCTTTAACCCTAACAATCATGGTTCTTAATATTACCATTAATTTGCTTTATCATACTCACATGGTAGTTTCAGACTAACAGTACTACCATAAATTATATGACTACTAAAAGGCTGATTTTTAAAAATTGTTTTGTCTATAGGAAATATATCATTTGGGCCATATACTCAACTTACTATGTTTTCAAATCACTTGTCACAGTTTTTCTCAGTGTAGTTAAGTCACCAGTTGTGTCCTTTTTTTTTTTTTTTTTTTTTTCATTTTGCTTTTGATTTTTAGGAACTTCTTACATTTTATTTGGTTTGTTTTATAATTATGTGAAACATTACATGGTTTATAGTTAAATCTCCAAAACAAGGCAGAGTAAAAGAAACTGAGACTCCATTTCTGGCAAATATTTGCATTTACACATTCATATACTAGATAGAAATTAGCACACTACTTGTTCCTTGCTTTGTTGAGTTAATATAGCCTAGAGATCACTCTAGAGCATTTATTCCTTATTCCTTTTTTATAGGAACATAACATTCCATTATATAAGTGTACCATGTTACTTAAATGGTTTCCTATTACGGACGTTTGATTGTTTCTAATCCTGTTATTACAAATAGTGCAGTTGTAAAATAGCCTTTTATATGTCTCTTTGTGAAGATTTTTATTATTTATGTTGGGGGTGGATTTCAAGAAGTGGAATTCCTGGATCAAAAGGTAAATGTATAGGCAAAATTCTGGCTATTGCCAGAGTGCCCTCTACAAGGGCTCAAGTACCACTTTGTATTTCTGCCAGCAATGTATATGAATACATGCTTTCCTTAGCCTATCAATAGATTGCTATCAAACTTCACAAAATATTTTAAGTAGATCTGTGTTTTAGAAGCTTCACTTTGGCAGAAGTATAAGGATTGGAAGTTGTGATCTTTAAAAATAAAGAGATGCGTTGGGCCTTGCCAATTATCTGAGAAATGCAGATCTTAACTAAGATTGTAGCATTACAATAAATTAGTATCAAAAGAATATATAATGGAGAACTTAGTAACTGGATGAAGGCATTGTAAGAGAAATTGAGGATAACTCTCCAGTTTCTGAGAACATGAAGGATTTCTACCAGAGACTACAACTAAGCATCAGTAGATTATGGGGTAGGGGGATTCTTTGGGATGCTTCTGGGACTTCTGGGTTAGAGGTGTAGTTATAAATAGGAATCTGAGGGCTGAGGTTGTGACTCAGTAGTAGAGTGCTTGCCTAGCCACGTGAGGCACTGAGTTCAATCCTTAGCACCACATATATATAAATAAAGGTCCATCAACAACTAAAAAAAAAATGTTTAAAAAAAAGAAATAGTAAGCAACTCAGTGAGACCCTGTCTCTACATAAAATACAAAATAGGGCTGGGGATGTGGCTCAGTGGTAGAGTGCCCCTGAGTTCAATCCCCGGTACCAAAAAGAAAAAAAAAAAAAAAAGAAATAGGAATCTAAAAAGTTTTTTTGTTTTTTTCTTTTTCCTTTTCTTTTTTTTTGTTATTGTTTTAGTACCATGGATCGAACCCAGGGGTGCCTAACCACTGAGCCACATCCTAGCCCTTTTTATTTTTTATTTGGAGACAGGGTCTCACTGAGTTGCTAAAGGCCTTGCTAAGCTGCTGAGGCTAGTCTCTAACTTGCAACCTTCCTGCCTCAGCCTCCCAAGTCACTGGGATTACAAGCGTACGCCAATGCACCCGGCCTCTGAAAAGTATAGGAGTTTTAGAGTTGTCATTATGTAAATGTTAAGTGTGTAGATGAAGATGTCCAGAAAAGAATAACATTAATATTAGGCAATATTTGAGCATTTGACATGTTCTTGACTTTGTCAAAAGTAGTTTTATGGGGACCTTGTTTTCTTGTTTGTTTTGTTTTAATGTAGAAATTAACCTAGCATCTCTCTGGCTAGAATTAGAAAATATGCACTTCATTTTCATGACATATTTTTTATAGATATGAATGTGTACATAGAGTATATATACATATAATCTACATTATTCTGTTTTGACATTGTAAACATAAATTATCTTGATCTTCTGTTTGAGATAACTTGTTTTGCTTTATCTCCACATAAATATGATTTTAAATATTAAAACTTTCTTCCAGTTCTCTATTTTGTTCAAAGTGTTTCCATTCTAAGTATCTAGTTTTGACAGACTCAAATGGAGAACTTCCTTTTTTGCCATTGAAACATGGTTTTTTACTATGTTGTTTTTAAAACATAGGATGATGATAATGTCATTGTTTCAAATTACAAACTTTATTATATAGCTAAGAAACAAATCTCATCTAAAATAGTTTTCCTTCTCATTTGGCCTTAAGAACATTGAGGCAGACAACAAAATCATAACTTTAGAATTAGTGACACCTTAAAAGATAAAAGTTTACGGGGCTGGGATTGTAGCTCAGCGGTAGAGCGCTTGCCTTGCATGCGTGAGGCCCTGGGTTCGATTCTCAGCACCACATACAAAGCAGTAGAATAAAGACATTGTGTCCATCTACAACTAAAAAAAAAAATTAAAAAAAAAAAAAAAAAGATAAAGTTTACCTTCGTTTTATAGGCTAAGAGAAGTATTGGTTATTTTCTGACCAAATTACATGAAACAACATGAACATGTAAATACCAGATGTTGGGCTTAAAAACTTTAGATTTGGTTTGACCATAAAAAATAGGATTGAAATAGGGAGAAGAGTGAAATATGGACATGACTTTATACTAGTCAGGTTTCTTCTTTAGGATTATTTCTATGTTATAATGACAAAATGCAACAGTACAACTGATATTTTCCTCATGTTGTTTAAGCACAATAATGGTTTTCTGGTTTTCTCAAAACCACCATAAGAAGTAGAATAACCATTAGTTACATTTTATAGATGATGAATAGTTACAGAAGTTTAGTAACTTTCCCAAGGATACACAGTAGCAAGAAGCAAAACTAGGAATATAAACCTAGACAGGTTGAAAATAGAACATATTTGGTTCAAATTTTGTCATATGAGTTGAAAAACAATTCACTAAAAACGATGTTTTGATTAGAGGAGGTGATTGAACTTGATAGATTTAAACTGTCAAATATATTAGGTCTATCGTGGAAAAATTTCTTCATGAAATTAAAGTGTAGAGTAAGTTGCAAAAGCTTATCTTTGATCCATCAAGTGTGATTTCTTTCCTGTGTCAGCACTTTGTGAAGACAGCATGGCTTTTCTTAGGGTTAAAAATGCCCTCATAAGCCCCTACAGAATTCCTGAGCTTTTTGATTATGTGGGTTTAATTAACTCTTGACCCAAGCCAAAAAAAAAAAAAGCCTTCATAATTTATTGTCTGAGAACAAATTTTAAAAAATAAAAAGTAATAATTTATTATCTGAGCAGAGGCTGATGTGTAAGAAGGCTTGTTGAAAGGAATTGTGGCACTGATGAAGCCACTGGTAAATGAACCACATAATCTCTCTGAAGCCTTTTGCCAATCCTGCAATCCCTGTCCCTCCTCCATTAACTAATACTTAGAGACTTGATTAAATTGGTTAAAGATTCCATATAGAATTAGTATCACTTATTCTAAATGAGTTCAGTATACTGTCAGTCCTAGACTTGCATAGTCCTTGTTTGATTGGAGGAATAAAGACTAGCTGCTAGAGCTTCTTCCAACTTCAGACCCACTTTAATATTGAACATGACACTTAGGGAAGAAATCTTTAACCTTTAACCAACTTAGTTTCTACCCATGTCACTTAGGGTATATACTATTTAGATACTCTCATGTTCCTATAGCATAGTAAGTTCTCAAACTTGAACATGTATTAGAACCACTGATTTAAAATCTATATTACTATGCTTCATTGCCAGAATTTCTGACTCAGGTCTGAAGAGGAGCCCAAGAATATGCATTTCTAACACATCTCCAGTTGGTATTGATGCTGCTGGTCTGTGGATCACACTTTGAGAACCACTGCTATGGCACTTTGACCTACCTTAATAGATTGAATTTTTTAAGAGCAGGAATTAGATGTTACTTGTTTCTTTGTTTTTGTTTTTGTCCCTCTATTACCTAATAATATATAAAGGCAGCAGTTCTTAATTTTACAGAAACCAGTATGGACTGTGAAATTGCTGTCTTTGGCCTGATACCAATAAGTTAGGCCTAAAATTGAAGGCCCTTCTAAAATTATAGAAGGAAATAAAGCCAAGTTCTTCTAGAATTCTTTCATACAATTTCATTTTCTGATACACATAAATTTCTAGACTTTTGGTTTTATTTTTAAACATTACTAGAAAGCTAGCCATGTTGAAGAACTAGAATTTTCTCTTCCTGGGTAGGTGAAGGCTATTGGAGCATGCAACATTCACGTTATTATTATTATAAGGCAAATGACAGACTCAATGACTTGGTTCCAAGATCAGGGAGAGGCCAACATCTAAGACTATTAAGATAATTCTTAAACTTGGGTTAAAAAAACGTGGAGCAAGAGTTTGTTTACCACTCTCACACTCCCCCTACTCCCCAGCTAACAATGAATGTCTTCCTAAGATTTTAATAAGAATTGTTTTGCTGTGATAATTAAAATCATAACTGTATATCATTTAAGTGTTGTTAAGAATACATACTCTCATTCATGATATCCAGATTATAATGGTAATATTTGACTAAATGTTATATAAATAGTACATAGCCTCCTCAAGGTGGATATAATAGTGGTTCTTGTACATGGCTTGGTTGGCATACTGTAAACAATGAAGAGACCTGCATCTCCAAGGTGTAGCAGGGGTGGTGAGTGAGGGTTCATGCTCACACTTAAGAAACCAGCCTGTAGGTATGTATCACAGTGCAGGTGAGAAGTCAACAAAATATACCCTGTATTTAAAGATATTACAACCTGTTTGACTTATTCTCCTAGACTATGAATTCTCTGTTTTTCTAAATGTTGCAATGATTTAGTCATCTTTGGTGATTATCATAGGCTGTGTTGTGTTTTTTTTTTCCCCTCTCTTTCCTCAGATACCCGGAAAGTGGTACTCTAGAAATGAACGTCCAGGATCTTCGACCACGAGCTAGAACCATTTTGAAATGGAATGAACTAAACATTGGTGATATAGTAATGGTTAATTACAATGTAGAAAATCCAGGAAAAAGAGGATTTTGGTATGATGCAGAAATTACCACATTGAAGACAATGTCAAGGACGAAAAAAGAACTTCGTGTGAAAATATTCCTAGGGTAAGATTCTCTTCACATGCTACTTAGTCACTGAATTAAGGAATGTAATTTTTAGATATAAAGCACATATTCCTAGTTTAAAAAAAAAAGATGGAGTTTATGAAAGATGGAAATTTCCATACTATAGCATATCTTGAGAATTTTTATTAAGAATGTCTTAGGGGGCTGGGATTGTAGCTCAGTGGTAGAACACTTGCCTCCCATGCATGAGGCCCTGGGTTCGATCCTCAGCACCACATACAAAGCAATAAGATAAAGACATTGTGTCCATCTACAACTAAAAAAAATAAATTAATTAAAAAAAGAATGTCTTAGATCATTTTCTCCATTTTAAGTTTGGAGATATTTGGAAGAATCATGGACGTAACTGAGTATCTCATTAGAGAAATCCTTACTTATTCACAGGATTCTTAAAAATGAAACAAAATATATAAAAGCATCTTAATAGCTAAGTTGATATAATAATAATATGTGACTACCTAAGAGCTATCTGCTAGACTTCCAACACTAACCAGAATTTTCCTTCAACTTAAGGAATTTAGCAGACTTAATGAAGAAAATTCAAAATATAAAAAAGTCACCTGAAATACCAGGTCGCTCAGATATTTATATCATTAATTCTTTAAGAAATACTTGAAGCTGGGCGTGGTGGAGCACACCTGTAATCCCAGCACTTTGGGAGGCTGAGACAGGAGAATTGCGAGTTCAAAGCCAGCCTCAGCAACAGCCAGGTACTAAGCAACTCAATGAGACCCTGTCTCTAAGTAAAACACAAAATAGGGCCGGAGATGTGGCTCAGTGGTCGAATACCTCTGAGTTCAATCCCCGGTACCAAAAAAAAAATACTTTAAAGGTTTACCTCACATAATGAAGTACTATGCATTATTTCAGTTAACCATTTACACCTAAGAAATTATTACCACTACCTCTGTCTGTTTAATCTGGATAGTTTCTGGCTGAATAATCACTAATTTGCTTTTATTAATAAAGAAAATCTATTAAACTCTTTCCAGTGCTTTACCGTAAATAATGTCTAAGCATCCTTCTATATTCATTTTTTTAAAATATTTTTTGGTTGTAGGTGGACACAATACCATTATTTTATTTATTTTTATGTGGTGCTGAAGATTGAACCCAGTGCCTCACATGTGCTAGGCAAGTGCTGTACCACCAAGCCACAATCGCAGCCCCTCTATATCCATTTTTATGTAGTCCTTTTCTTGATAATGAATTCTTCAATTTGTTGTATTGAGCACTGAGGATTTTAGAATGGCACTGATGGTTTTCTTACATAAGGAAAATACCAAACTTGTGTTCTTGTCAAGTTCTAATTAACTGGGTTAGTAACATAAGGTAACAAATCTGGGAGCAAACATCTGCTTATGACTAAAAATATAAAGCAAGGCTAAGTAAACGATAGCCCACTAGCTGCCTACTTTTGTGAAGTTTTATTGGAACCCAGCAATGCCCATTGATTTATATATTATCTCTGGCTAGTTCATGCAAGCATTGTTGAATAGTTTCAACTAAGAGCATCTGGCTTGTAAAGCTTAGACTGCCTGGCCCTTTATGTAAAAAGTTTGCTGATTCCTGAGATAAGGGAAAAAAGCTTATATTTTATTATTTGTGGTGCTGAGGGTCAAAGCTGTTTTTGTAGAAAACAGATTTCAGAACTTTCTACAGAAACACAAAGGTGATGAAGTATTTAATTCAGTTACAGACTTCTAAACAACTTTAAATTCTTATATGGATATGAATCATGAAGAAGGAGAAATCACCTAAATAAATCAACTATATTGGGAGCATTATAAAGGACTTGAATGTAGGAAATCTTAAAAAGCATGTGTACACAACAGGAGATAAACTTCATAGCACTGAGCTAAAAAACAAAATGAAACAAAACTCAGTATCATAAATGTTTCTCCAAATGATTCTGAGGGAATACTGTGGCTTTGGAGACTAAACCTACGATTTGGTGGAAACGATGGATAGGCAAATAGTAGCTTAACAGAATGATTGGGATAGCTATGCCGACCGTAAAACACACTGTCCTGTAAATTATTGTTTTCCCATCATACAAGTTTTTACTGAAAGTGTTAACGTAGACAGTGTGGCTTGTGGATGGGAAATTTTTTTTTCATGAGACATCTTTTCCCTTCACAGGTAAAAATGGATAAATAATTAGCATGAAAAGTATAAATGCATTCTGCTGTTGATAATTTAGGCTTTTTACAAACATGCTGCCATGACATTCTTGAATCTGTATTCTTGTGCATTATTAACTCTAGCATGTAACATGTCTAGAAATAGTATTGCTGGAATATAGAATTTGTGCATCTTTAGCTTCAGTAGATAGAACTGAGTATTTAAGTGACTATATCAGATTACAATTTTGCACCAGTATGAAAGTTTCTATTGTGCTGCATACACAGTCACACTTAATTTTGTCAAACTTGAGTTTCTGCTAATCAGGTGAGTGTATAATAAAATAATCTCTCTTTGTGGCTTTAGTTCACAATTCACTAGCTAAAGGAGTTGAAAACATTTTTGTTTGTTTATTGGCAGTTTGGATATCTTTTTTGACCATCCAGCTCCAAACATTGTTACATTTCTTTGTTGTTAGCTAGGTAGTCTATTT
The DNA here is from genome assembly GCA_004024805.1 of Geosciurus inauris. NCBI lineage: Eukaryota > Metazoa > Chordata > Mammalia > Rodentia > Sciuridae > Geosciurus > Geosciurus inauris. The sequence goes on from PVHX01006456.1 coordinate 21,714, forward strand.
TGGTTTTTAGGAATTCCATTTGTGGATACTAGGTCATTTTAGTTACATGTGACAAAAATATCTTTTTCAACTGAGACGTTTTTCTCCTTGTAATGTTTGAATAGTAATTTTCTTAATTTTAATGTACTTGAGTTTACAAAAATCAAGAAAATTTGTCCTTATGCTTTTACTTTCTGTATCTTGCTTAAGAAACTTCCATTCCCAGAGATCATAAAGTTGCTCTTTTATTACCCATGTCATCCTACTTTGTTCTTCAGGTAGGTCTTAAATGTTCTTAGCTGTGTGTACTTTGAGTTTGAATTTTCCAGTCATCTTTTCTCTTATTGATGTATAGGAATACAAGTAAGTTTGATCTTGGATCTATAGTTTTAATAATTTACTAATTTTCATTGACATGTAGATTATAATTTACATATAGATTGTTTTGTTGTCCTTTACTTGGTTTCTTCCCCATCCTATTCAGCAGCTGGGCCCTTCAGTACATAACATCATTTTTATTCTTTATTGCAGTGAGAATTTTAAAAATTTCATCAGTAATGATAGTGTTTGATTATAGGTATTTTTAAGATATGCTTTCCTAGATGTGGTTTCACAATATTTGGGGTAGGATTTTACATTTGTGTTAAGTGAATTTTCATGTTAATCTTCCTAACTCTCCTTTATGGATTATGGTAGTTCATAAAATAATGTGGAATACACTTTTTCTGTTTTATGGTAGAGTTTTATGTTCTTCAGTATTGGATAGAACTCCTCAGTAAAATCCTAGGGCTGAGTTTTCTTTTTGGGAAGCTTTTTGTGATTAATCCAATTTCTGTAATGATTATAGGACCATTCATAATTTTTTCTCTTGAACTAGAATTTAATTTTCTGATAATTTTTATCTGAATTTTACAATTTATTAGCCACATATTTTTAATATGTGCAGTATCTATTGTAATATTTCTTTTATATCCCTGAATTTAGTTTGTGACTTTTGAGTGAGATTGATCAATTTTGTTAGATTTTTGCAAAGATTAACCTTCAGCTTTAATCCCCTCTTTTGTATTGAAGGTATAAAGAAAGAAACAAATACAGAACATGATTTTTAATCTGTTATGGAGATTTGATAAGGGAACTTGGAATTTGTTCATACTTGTTTCTGTTTTTAATTTGTGAGTATCAAAAAGTGAATATACTTGAACTAATTCTACTTAACAAATTTTATTTTTAAGTTGTTATTTTCTATTTTTATTTTAGTTTTGGAGAAAATTCACAACGCATTTTGTGGTTTAAATAACATTTTCAAAATAATTTGTTTATTATTGTAATATGTATAGTATTAAATACCACATAAAATTGTAATAGTTTAAATTTTCACAAGTAGCAGTTTTATCCTATAGCAAGAAAATTTATTCAGTCTTAGTAAAACTGTAGATATACTTGCTTTGTTTGCAGTCATTATAAGTTTTATTATATTAAACTGCATATTACATTTTTTCATACTTGTTTATCACAAAATTTCTTCAGTAATATTATCATCAGTGAAAGTTGTTCTTACAGAATATGTATTTTATGTCCATATGAAGGTCTCAAAGTTCAGTGTTGTCCAGCGCATTATCCTCCATGTATTGCTTAATCATATAAACATGCCCCCTTCTCAGACCTTGTATTTATTGTCTGTCTGATCTGCTCATTGTGTTTCAAATCTCTGCTTAAATATCACTTCAACGTGGTCTTCTCGATTCCCTACATAAAAGCACACATACCAGGCCTGGGTTACTTGAATTCTCCTTTTCTCTGACTTTTTTTAATAGTATTTTTTATCACCAGACATTTATTTGTCTCTTATATCATTTGTGTTAGTTTTTTTTTTTTTTGCTGCTGCAACAAATTACCACAGACTTTGTGGCATATACAACTTACAGTTCTGGAGGTTAGAATTCTTGAGTTTGGGTTTCACTAGGCAAAAATCAAAGTGTCATCAAGAATGTGTTCGTTTTTGGAGATACTAAGGGAGAACCTGATTTGGGCTTGGGGTTTTTTGTTTTGTTTTGCCTTTTCTAACTTAGAGACCGCCTATGTTCCTTGGCCTATGGTCTGCTTCCTCCATTTTCAAAGACAGCCACTTTGTGTCTTCCTGCCCATTCTTTTGCAGTCAAATTTCCTTCAGAGCTCTGTTTCCTCTTCTCCTTCCAGTTTTAAGACCCCCTGTGATTATATTGGGCCTACCTGGATAATCTCATTTCAAGGCCCTTAATCATACCTGCAAAGTCCCTTTTGCCATGTAAAGTAACATTCATAGCTTCTTGGGATTAGAACAAGGACTTGTTTGTGGCCTATATTTTGTCTGTCATGTATACCATCAATGTCTTTATGATTGTTGTTATTGTTATTTTATTGCTGCTGTGTGCCAGGCCCTGTTCTAGGGACTAGTTACAATGGATTTTCAGTAAATACAGAATTTCACAGATTCTGAGAAGTGGTTTTTTTCCCCCCATATTTTAACATCTCTGAAATCAGATTTTATCTTTAAATGGTTATTGAACTGACTAAAGTTTAATTTTTCTAGAGATTTGAATTTGCTTCTACCAGTCCTCTGGCAGTGCCATTTAACTTTAACGTAAATTCTCTGCTTGAATTTTTTTAGATAACACACATAGGGTGAACTTACCCCTTGAAACTTCATGAATCCTAGTCTTGGTTCAATTCTTGGAGGATGCTTTTTCTCCCTATACTCAGTGGTAATATTAATATTTTATCTTCAAGGTAGTTTATTTCCCATTTATATTTTTTTACACGTAGTCTTTTTTTAAACTTTATTATTTCTATATGTATATTTTTTTATGTGGGCTGAGGATCAAACTCTAGTGCCTCACATGTGCTAGGCAAGTGTTCCATCACTGAGCCACAACCCCAGCCCTTCCCATTTATCTTTAATAATGAGACTTTTTTGATGTCCTTTTATTTGAGAGCCCTTCTTAGACATCTTATTTTGTTATGTTACATATTTGTCTTAATACTGGTTTGTTTGGGGGTTCAGCTCTGGGGGTTCTTGTTAGATTGTACCATTTCAGGTCAACTTTTTTGGCAATATATAAAACAATGTTTTACAATTACTGGGTTTTTGTTTTGTTTTGTTTTGTTTTTTGGTACTGGGGATTGAACTCAGGGGCACTCGACCGCTGAACCACTTCCCCAGCCCTATTTTGTGTTTTATGTAGAGACAGGGTCTCACTGAGTTGCTTAGCGCCTCGCCGTTGCTGAGGCTGGCTTTGAACTCGCGATTCTCCTGTCTCAGCCTCCCTAAGTGCTGGGATTACAAGCGTGAGCCACCACGCCCGGCTCAATTACTGGTTTATTAAACCAGTATTGTGTTTATTAAACCAGTAATTAAGTGAAATATATTTATTGAGGGAATTAATTGACAGTTTATTTGCATGTTTTGTATATTCTGTGACTCTGTCAGTTGTGTATACAGAAAATAGCAGTCTGAATAAGCCTTAAACTAAAATGAGGAATAAGTAAAAAGGCAATTTTAAGCTTTGCAGTTGTTGATTTTTGTGACAATTATGAGATCACTTAAAGAAGTGCATGGAAGGCTTCTACTTCCAGGTGGGATGGGATAGCTGGCAGTAGATCACCACTCTTAGCTAAAACAACTGGAGAAGCCAAATCAAACAGTTATTTGAGGGCAGCAGAGTGTCAACGAAAACTATTGTGGCTGTGACTGGAGAAGTAATAACCTTAGGAGGCAGTGGGTTTTGTGGTTGTGTTTTGCTGTGGGGAAATCTAATTATGATTCCAGTGAAAAACCTAACTGAGAGCAAGTGGGAGCAGGGTAGGCACAGAAATCAGAGCTTTTGGCAAATATTTGGGATGTTTCAAGCATATAACATGTTTTTAACTTTGAACTTTGCCAGATACTGGGTTTCTTCTGGGCAGGAGGCTAAAAATGTAAGTAAAAAAAAGAGTGGAATTCTCAGCAATCTTAAAAGGCAAACATTAGAATTTGGGATCACCAGTAGAGTGGCTTCACAAATACATGATGGTCTCTTAGTTTGCAAACTGCTTGGCTGCAGCAAACAAGCAGACTAAATCTTACCAAGTAGATGTAGGTTTGCAAAGTCTAATTTCTGGATAACCACTAAAATTTCATTTTAGTGGAAATGAAATATTAGATTAATCAAAAAGAAGGCAATTGAGACTAAAAGAAATAAAATAGAAAATGTATAGTAAAATGGTAGAAACAAACCTACCTCTAGGCTGGGCACTCTGGCACATGCCTGTAATCCCAGGGCTCAGGAGGCTGAGGCAGGAGGATTGCCAAGTTCAAAGCCAGCCTCAGCAAAAGCAAGGCACTAAGCAACTCAATGAGACCCTGACTCTAAATAAAATACAAAATAGGGTTGGGGCTGGGGTTCAGTGGCCGAGTGCCCCTGAGTGCAATCTCCAGTACCAAAAAATAAAAACAAAAAACAAAAAAACCTACCTCTATCAACCATTAAATTAAGTACATGTGATTTTTAATATTTCAGTTAAAAACAAAGATAATAAACTAGATTAAAACAAAAATCCCGTATGCTGCTTGTAAGAAACAGTCCTTGAATATAAAGTCACAAAAGTTGAAAAGAGAAGGATAATTGGGGTTCTAGGAATATGACAACATAGACTTTTAAACTCCTCAAATATCCATATAAAAACAGAGCAACTAAAATATCCAAAAGCTCATAGGCAACATCTACAATAAAATGGGGTGATGTTTTATTCCCCATGAGTCCCAAAATATCCAGTAAGTTGAACAACAGAGAGCTTTAAAGCCTATATGATATCAGTAGAGAAAAGAGAAGGTAGCTCTTGGATGTGAGATGATCTGAAGAACTCCAAGGTAATAATAAATCAGCATTTAATTTGAGAGCAGTTATGGGAGCCATCTTTCAAGGTGACCCCCTTGTTCCTACTTTCTGGTACTTACCCTCATATAGTTCCCTCCAGTATTTTACTGACTCTCTGTGACCAGTAGAATATGGCAGAAGTGTTAGTATACCACCTTGCAATTAGGTTGTAAACAAATAACTTCCATTTTGGACTGTCTCTTAGATCACTTCTTCTGGGATGGGTCAACCACATGTCATGAAGCTATTCAGGCAACATGTGAATATTCCCCCAATACAGGCTTTGGGTGAGACTGTAGCCCTGGCCAACAGTTTGATTGCAATCTCATGAAAGATCTTAAGCCTTAAACTACCCACCTAAGCTGTTCCCAAATTCCTGACCCATAGAAATTGGGATAAATTTTATTGTAGGTTGGTAGCATTGACTTCAGCAATAAATAACAAGTATAGCAGCTAAGGCTAGACAAGTGTGCATTCCAATTCAGATAGGTACAACAATTTGCAATCAGGTCTGAAGGAATTAGAGTCCTGTAAACTTGTTAAATATAAAATCAACTAGAGCTCTTTTCCAGGAAAGAGGCTCACATTGAGAAGAGACAAGTATAGAATCCAAATTGAGTAGATTAAAAAAAAAATAGAGACAAAGGAAAAAGGGGTCCAATTTAAAAAAGGAGAATAGAACCAGGAGAGGAGACTACAGAAAATAAGGGTTTGAATACAGGGGCACTCTTATCACATGCCTAGATTCTACCCCCCTTTTAATTTTTATTTTGAGACAGGGTTTTGATAAAGTGCCAGCTGAGGCTATCCTCACACTTGAGATCCTCTTCCCTCAAACCCTGAAGCACAGTGTCTTTTTTTTTTTTTAAGTTGCTTTTGAGATATAGTTTATGTACAATATATAGTTGACCTTCTATATCCAGAAGTTCTACATCCATGGTTTTCATCAACCACAGGTCAAAAATATATATATTTTTAAAGTTCATCTATATTCAGCATGAAGACTTTTTAAATCATTATTCCCCAAACAATATAGTGCAGTAACTATTTACTTAACATTTTCATTGTGGTAGGTATTATAAGTAATCTAAAAAAGAGATATACAGGAGGATGTGTGTGATATGCAAATAAAAATGTAACATTTTAATTTTCTTTTTTTTTAATATTTTTTTTAGTTGTTGATGGACCTTTATTTCTTATTTATTTATATGTGGTGCTGAGGATCGAACCCAGTGCCTCACGCATGCTAGGCAAGCGCTCTACCACTGAGCCACCACCCCAGCCCCCATTTTAATTTTCTATAAGGGATTTGAATATCTGCAGATTTTGTTATGGAATGTATTGGGATCAGTCCTTTGCAGATACTGAGGCATGACTGTACTTTTTTTTTTTAATTTTTTTTTTAGTTGTAGGTAGACACAATACCTTTATTTTATTTATTTATTTTTATGCTGAGGATCAAACCCAGTGCCTCATGTGTGCAAGGCAAGTGCTCTACTACTGGGCCACAACCCACCCCTTGTATGTACTTATTTTAAGTGTATAGTTGAGTGAACATTGAGCAATGAATATGCCTATGCTACCATTGTAATCAAGAACATTTTTATCACCCCAGAAGTTTCTCATATGCCCCATTACAGTCACTGCCACCACCGTTGGGGGTTTATTTTTTTATTTAGCGTAAAAGAGTAGGATTTATACAAATGAGAAGAAAAGAGACAGAACTCCCACAGGGATAAAGGGAACCCAATAGGGGTTGCCTAGTGATTTATTTTTCGTTAGTTTAGATTTTTAACTGTCAGAGTTTTGTATTCTTCTCAAAAACAAAAGTGATTTATATTGCTATGAATTAATAAAAAACTAGGTGAAATCACAGCCTCTAAAGTTTCAGAAGGTTTATTTTATAAAAACAAGAAAAATGAAAGTATGTCAAATTCCATACAAAGTTACAAGAGAAATAAAAAATTTTGGAACAAGGTAAAATTCTTGCTGACAATGAAGCATCCCAGAAAGACAGGCATGAGTCAAGAAAAGGAGAGCCAAGGGGTTAGGGTTGTAGCTAGTGGTAGAGCACTAGCCTAGTACATGTGAAACACTGAGTTCAATCCTCAGCCCTACATACAAATAAATAGAATAAAAGTACTGTATCCATCTATAACTAAGAATTTTTTTTTTAAATTTTAAAAAGCAAAGGATTTTAACTCTAGTCAAATTAGTATTGTAGTATGTGGCTGCAAATAGACTCTTTAACTTGTAGGAACTAGGGGATATTGTTTTTATCAACTCTACCTGAGAAATTCAGCAGCTTGTAAATGAGGGAGAATGACATAGCACAAACAGATTTGTCATACAGCAGGATGCAATCTTGGTATAATGCATCTATAACTCTTGTTACAAAAATGTAAATTTGTTCCAATTTGACTAATACATTAGGGAATAATGTAAAAAAAAGTGGTGATAAACATTTAAAATATTTATTTATATATACATACATACATACATACATACATACTGGGGATTGAACCCAGGAATGCTTTATCACTGTGCTAAGACTCCAGCCCTTTTTTATTTTGTGACAGGGTCTTGCTACATTGCTGAGGCCAGCCTTGAACTTGTGATCCTCCTGGCTAGCCTACTGAGTCTCTGGGATTACAGGCCTGTGCTTGTAACAAGGGAATAAGGAGCTTGGAGTGTAGCTAAGTGGTAGAGCACTTGCTTAGAATGCTAAAGTTTGATCTCAACATCACCAAAAAAAAAAAAAGAAAAGAAAAAGAAACAGCTATATGTAAATGTAAGAAATGGGAAAATATACAAAAAGTTCAAACTTTATATTGACAACTAGCAAGAATGTCTTGCACGTGAAATAAAGCAAAAAGTATATGCTATTTTAATTTAGACATCGCCGAAGTCCTTGAGAACCAGGATTTTCTAGTTGAAGATAAAAAAAATACATATTCCTGAGTACCTCAAAAAAATTTGTATATGTAAATATATGTATGCAAATACCCTTTAGTGCTGAATTTGAACAGAAAGTGTTAATATGAACTCATTTTTTAATGTGTATCAGTACTGTTTAAATTTTATACTTTCATATGCTGAAAAAAATCTATGAATAGTTATCAACTGAGATGTAATAAGCTTTCCTAATGTCAGATTGTAATCTTGAAATATTTTGCACTTAAAAAACCTAGGGTATCTTGGAGTTGGAGGCTCCAGACTGAGGACAAAAAATGTTCAAGATGAACCTGGAACATCTTGTCATACAAATAACAAGAAAGCCTACAAAGGCTGCTGAGTTCTTGTGAGTAGGGTTTAGGAGTCAGCTAGAAGCTCCTGTTGGCCAGTGTTGAAACAATTTGAACATTACTAAGGAAAATATAATTATGGTAGTTTGAATCACATCAAATATATTTAAATCCATGAGTTCATAGCAGTACAAAAACTTGTTAGAGAATCTGTCAAATATTAGAATAGTCAAAGCAATCCTTAGTGACAAAAGCGAAGCAGGGGGCATCTAATACCAGACCTTAAATTACATTGCAGGGGTATTGTAACAAAAATGGCATGGTATTGGCACCAAGACATACAGGAAGACCAATGGAACAGAATAGAAGACAGAGAGACAAATCCGCATAAATGCAGTTGTCTCATCCTAGACAAAGGCGCCATAAACATACATTGGAGAAAAGATAGCCTCTTCAACAAATGGTGCTCAGAAAACTGGAAATCCATGTGTAGTAGAATGAAATTTAATCTCTCTCTCTTTTTCTCTCTCTCTCTTCCCCCCTCACCCTGCACACAAATCAATTCTTTTTTTTTTAATTTTTTTTTTTTTAGTTATCGATGGACACAGTGCCTTTATTTATTTTTATGTGGTGCTGAGAATTGAACCCAGTGCCTCACATGCTAAGCCACAACCCTAGCCCCCACAATCAATTCTAAGTGGATCAAGGACCCAGACATTAGACCAGAGATCCTGAGCCTATTAGAAGAAAATATAGGCCCAACTCTCCCATCATGTTGGCTTAGCAACCGACTTCCTCAACAAGATTCCTGAAGTACAAGAAGTAAAATCAAGAATCAATAAATGGGATGATATCAAACTAAAAAGCTGCTTCACAGCAAAGGAAGCAATCAAGAATGAAAACAGAGAGCCTCCAGAATGGGAGAAAATCTTTACCACTGGTACCTCAGAGCATTAATCTCCAAGATATACAAAGAACTCAAAAAACTTAACACCAAAAGAACACAATCCGATTAATAAATGGCAGAAGAACTGAATAGGCACTTCACGGAAGAAGAAATATGAATGGCCAACAAATATATGAAAAAATGTTCAACATATTTTAGTAGTTACAGAAATGTAAATTAAAACCATAGTGAGATTTTAGCTCACTCCAGTCAGAATGGCAGTTATCCAGAATACAAGTAACAATAAATGTTAGCAGGGATGTGGACAGAAAGATACTCTCATACATTGCTGGTAGGACTGCAAATTGGTGTAACCACTATGGAAAGCAGCATGGAGATTCCTCAGGAAACTTGGAATGGAACCACCATTTGACCCAGTTATCCTACCACTTGGTATATACCCAAAGGACTTAAAATCAGCATACTACAGTGACACAGCCACATCAATGTTCATAGCAGCTCAATTCACAGTAGCTAAGCTGTGGAACCAATGTAGATGCCCTTCAACAGATGAATGGATTAAGAAAATGTGGTATATATACATAATGAAATATTATTTAGTCACAAAGAAGAATGAAATTATGGCATTTGCCTGTAAATGGATGGAACTGAGACTATCAAGCTAAGTGAAATAAGCCAATTCCAACAAATCAAAGATTGAATGTTCTCTCTGATACATAGATGCTGACACAATAAAGGGGCTCAAGAAGAATAAATATTCAAAGGGAAAAAAAAAAAAACAAAGGGGAATGAAGGAAAGGGAGGAAGGATGGGAATGGGAAAGATAGTAGAATAAATTGGATAGAACTTTCCTATATTCATACATGAATACTTGACTAGTGAAACTCCACATTACATACAACTTCAAGAATGGGATTCTAATTAGAATAAGTTATGCTCCATGTATATATAATATGTCAAAGTGCATTCTACTACCATGTATATCTAAAAAGAACAAATAAAAAACCTGACTGATAATATTTATTTTAAGCATATGCATTTTACACATCTTACTGTGTTAAACTAATATAAAGAAAAAAGAGTAATTTTTAAAAAAAACTGCCAAAGAAACATTTAACTGCCTGTTATATGAGCTATACAGTGGATTACCAAATATGAAAATGTTTCTTTTTAAAGTTTCTCAAATTATTCAGCAAGTAAATGAGAAAGTAAAATCAAGAATCAATAAATGGGATGGATTCAAACTAAAAAGCTGCTGCTCAGCAAAAGAAACAATCAATGAAGTGAACAGAGAGCCAACATTCTGGGAACAAATCTTTGCCACACACACATCTGACAGAGCACTAATCTCCAGGATATATAAAGAACTCAAAAAACTTAACACGAAAAAAACAAACAACCCAATCAATAAATGGGCCACGGAGCTGAAGAGAAACCTCTCAGAAGAAGATATACAATCGATGAACAGATATAAGAAAAAATGTTCAACATCTCTAGCAATTACAGAAATGCAAATCAAAACTACTCTAAGATTTCATCTCATGCCAGTCAGAATGGCAATTTTCAAGAATACAAACAACAACAAGTGTTGCCAAGGATGTGGGGGGAAAAGGCACACTCATACATTGCTGGTGGGACTGCAAATTGGTGCAACCAATCTGGAAAGCAGTATGGAGATTCCTTAGGAAATGAATGGAACCACCATTTGACCCAGCTATCCCACTCCTTGGTCTATACTCAGAAGACTTAAAAACAGCATACTGCAGGGATGCAGCCACTTCAATATTTATAGCAGCTCAATTCACAAAAGCTAAACTGTAGAACCAACCTGAATGCCTTTCAATAGATGAATGGATAAAGAAACTGTGGTATATATATATATACAATGGAATATTACTCAGCAATAAAAGAATAAAATTATGGCATTTGCAGGTAAATGGATGGAGTTGGAGAATATCATGCTAAGTGAAGTAAGCCAATCCCAAAAAACCAAATGCCGAATGTTCTCTCTGATAAGTGGATGCTGATCCATAATGTCAGGGAGGACACGGGAAGAATGGAGGAACTTTGGTCACGGGGGTTGGGGGCATGGGGACAGTAAAGATAGTGGAATAAGATGGACATCATGGCCCTAGCTTCATGTATGACTGCATGTATGTTGTGATTCTACATCACATAAAACCAGAGAAATGAAAAGTTGTGCTCTGTGTACAGTGAATCAAAATGCATTCTGCTATCATGTATATTTAAGTAGAATAAATAAATAAATAAAATGCAGAGATCTCTGGATTTTGTAAAAAAGAGAGAGAGAGAGTAAAATGTCAACATTTTCCAGCCTCCAATGAATTAATCCAAGCATTGAGCATCAGTGGCTACTGTCATTATGGGAATGGGAAATTACCATTTCCAGTTGGAAAGAGACTTATAAAATAGCTTACCACAAAATGAACCTAAATCTGATGAAGACTTTAGTGTGAGGGTTGACATTTTAACTTTTTTTAAAGGGCATGAGAATAAATAGTTTTAACTATTGTGGTTCATATGCTCTCTTTCAGAACTATTCAACTCTGCCATTGTAGCATGAAATAGTCATAGATGACAAATACATAATCAAGTTGGTAGAGCTAGGTTCCAGTAAAACTTTATTTACAAAAACACACAGTGGGCCAAGATTTTCTGACCTCTTCTAATATATGAACTCCTAATATATGGACATACAGACGACCCAAAAAAGTTGATTGAACTATACTCCGGGAATGCAAATTTCAAAATCAAGTCTAAGAAATTATTGGACACATGATTGGAGTTCTTCAACAAATTACAAGGAAGAGAGTGATGGTGTTGGAATTTATAGATTAGCAACTTTTAAAACCCAGGCAAAGCTACACCATAGGCTTAGGGATATAGGTGACAAGATTGAAGAAAATTAATACCGTCATGGGATGGTATTGAAGATGTCATTGGTTGGAGCCTGTTAAGGACTTTAGGGGTAGTTGACAGTTCTGTCTTTTCTGATAGCTACTACAAAGGAATGCACCTTACAATTGGTTTCACTATTCATTTATCTATGTAGCGTTCTATATTTGTGTGTATTTGACATTAAAAGTTTTGAAAGAAAGGGTGAAAGAATGGAGAAGTCTCCAAGGAAATGCTAACTAAAAAAAGAAAAAAAAGAAAAATGTAGGCTTGATGCAGACTGCAATACTAGAGAAAGAGACATTTCATAAGATGATTTAGGATTCTTAAATTTGTATGCACCTAATAATATGTTTTTAGAAATATAAAGCAAAAGCTGACAGATTAAAAGGAGAAATGCACAAATTTACAGTAGTAGGAAACTTCAAGCATATGCAAATAGGTATAAACTGAAACAGAGTAATACAGCTTTTTATTTTAAAGATTATGTTTCTGAGGAGAAGTCATCTTATTTTTGCCTAGGAATTTGCTATTCTTATTAGATATGTTGAAATCTTTCATTTTAATTGACAGGGTAGTTTTTTCTTTAAGCTAAATTTACAAGATAGCTACTTCTTTCCAAGTAAGTAATGAAATCTGCAGTTTTTTTCCTGATGCTACCCTAAAGTTATAACTATGAATATTAAGTAATAACTGTGGGACCCTTCCTACAATTAGAAACCATAGTACATAGTGATTAGAATAGCTATAATTCAGTGAATTTCCAAACTTATTTCTAGTTATTATTTGCACATGGTTTAGGTTTTGTTGGTAGAAGTTAACCTTTCTTCCTTTTTTAAACAGAGGTTCTGAAGGGACATTAAATGACTGCAGAGTAATATTTGTAGATGAAATCTTCAAGATCGAGAAGCCGGGAGCACATCCTATTTCATTTGCAGATGGAAAGTTTTTAAGTATGCATTTTTCTTTTTAACTTAGATTGTGTTGTATGTTATGGAAATTTGTTTTTACTGACAAGTGGATAACTTGGAGGAAATATAAAACTGTAGACCACACAAATTTAATTTCAAGATGATAAAGAAGGAATACCCTCCAATGAAAGAATTTAAGTTTTTCTGAGTATTGTCATATGACTTTTCAAATGTATAGCAATTTGCATTCTCACCAACAGTGTGCTAGTTTCTCCGTATCCTTGTCAATACTGAACATTTTAAAAATTTCTTTCTAATAGGATTAAAGACCAAGTATCAACTTGTCTCTCTTTGAATGGAATTAAGAATTTACCTAAGGTCTTGCCTAGAGTTTCTCAAGTTTTCTTGGTTTATTGAGCAATCAGTGTCTCAGTAATTTTTTTATGGCATCTAGAGGCCAAAAGAAATACTGAACAGTTCCATTTATTAAGTTACTGTGTTCAACAGATTATATTTCCTTCTGGTGCCCTGTGAGTTCATTACATGGTCTTAGGGTATACTGGTGCATATGTGGGAAAAGTGTGGGTCAATATGTATATAATTTGAGGGGCGGGGTTTTTTTGGGTTTTTTGTTTTGTTTTGTTTTGTCTTTGTAGTGCTGGGTATTGAATCCAAGGCCTCATGTATGCTAAGAAAGCACTCTACCACTGAACTACGTCCCCAGCACTTTTTTTTTATTTCAAGGTAGAGTGTCACTAAATTGCTAAGGCTGCTCTTGAACTTGTAATCTTCCTGACTCAGCCTCCCAGATCACTGAGATTACAGGCATGTGCTGTCATGCCCAGCTATAAGAAAAATTTTAAGGCAAAAGTATATGTTGTCAGTAGTAAAGCACTTGCCTCACATGTGCAATGCCCTGGATTTAATCCCCAGCCCTGAAAAAGAATATGCAAAAATAAAAACTAAATATTATCATCTTGTTAGGAGGTGATTAGATTTTCACTGAATTATGTTTGGGCCTCATCCTTAAAATTTTAATGTAGTAAATCTAGGGTGAGACTCAGACTTTTATTTCTAAAGTCTCACATTTGATTATCCGTTTGGGTTCCTTTCATTAAAAATGGTGTATGCTAGTTGAGTGTAGTGGCACACGCTTGTAATCCCAGCAGTTTGGGAAGCTGAGGCAGGAGGATTCCAAGTTGGCCAGCCTCAGCAATTTAATGAGGCTCAAAGCAACTTAGCAGGACTTTGTCTCAAAATAAATAAATAAGCTCTGGGGATGTGGCTCAGTGATTAAGGACCCATGGGTAAATCCCCAGTACTTTAAAAAAAAAAGGTGTATGCAGTTTCCATGAGTTTTTCTTTGAGATTAATAGATGTACAGATTACTTTAAGATAAGACAATATAATTTTTTTTCTTAACAGGGAAAAATGACCCTGAATGTGACCTGTGTGGTGGCGACCCAGATAAGAAATGCCGTACGTGCTCTTGTCATAAATGTGGTGAGAAACGTGAACCCAACATGCAGCTTCTGTGTGATGAATGTAATATGGCCTATCATATTTACTGCCTGACTCCACCTTTGGATAAAGTCCCAGAAGAAGAATACTGGTATGATCATCAGGGTTTATTTTTGGGTTATTTTTGGTTTTGGTTTTGTTTACTTGTGTGTTTGCTTTATAAAGAATCAAATGCGAAATATGCATTTGAACTACCAAAAGTATATTTCTAAAGATAAATGGTGTGTAGTAAAGTGCTTAAAATGTTGAGACAAATGCCTGCTTGCCATTGATAATCTTTATTTGATTACCATAGCAACTTCTGAACTGGTGTCTAGCTCCATATTTTAATCTCTCCAGTTCCTTCTCTGATATGGAGTCTGTGTTCCTTCAAAAATGCAAATCTGATTGTGTTACTGCTTTGCTTCAAAGGCTTTTTGCCTACAGGACCCTGCATGACATTATTTCTTTGTTTCTTGGCCTATATTGCTTACTACTTTCCTCTCCCATTTTCCCAAATACTATACACTCTAGCTAAATTAAATATCTTCCAGCTCCTTAAATAGATCATGTTCTTTTTCATTTCTGGGTTTTCACACTTGACACATTTTCTTCTTGGAAGTATTTTCCTCTTATGCTTAGCTTTAAGATGGTATTCATCCTTAAATTTTCACTTAAATATGACTTTTTCCAATAAGCCTTTTTGGATATTTCCTCCTCCCAACTATGTTAGATGTTCCTGTTATGTTCTATAATAATACTTAATAATTATTATATACTTAGTATGTTTCTACACTAGAAAAACGCTGTATATGGATGATTTTATCTAGAATCGAAGTGGTTTGACAAAATAAAAACAAAGCACAACCAATCAGTAAATGGACTAATGATCCAAACAGACATTTCTCAAAAGAAGAAATACAGATGGCCAACAAATACATGAAAAGTTGTTCAACATCCTTAGCCGTCAGGGAAATGCAAATCAAAACTACACTGAGACTTCATCTTCATTTAGAATGGCAGTCATCAAAAATACAGATAACAATTGCTGGTGAGAATGTAGGGAGAAAGTACACTTATACATTGTTGGTGAGACTGAAAGTTAGTACAACCACTTTAGAAAGCAGTATGGAGATTACACAAAAGGACTAGGAATGGAACCACCATACTTCCCAGCTATGCTACTGCTTGGTATTTATCCCAAATAAATAAAACAAAAACAAAACCCAACTAAAATCAGCATGCTGCAGTAATAACATTCATAATAATGTTTATAGCAGCACAATTCACAATAGCCAAGTTATGAAACTGACCTAGATGCCCATCAACAGATGAATGGATAAAGAAAATGTGGTATGTATACACAAAGAAATTTTACTTGGCCACAAAGAAAAATAAAATTATTTCATTTACTGATAAATGGATAGAACTGGAGAATATCATGCTGAGTGAAATAAACCAGACTAAGAAGTCAAATTTTTTTCTCATATGCAAACTAGAAAGAGGGAGAAAAAAACAAAAGAAAAAAGAAGGGAGACCAACAGAAGAGAAGACGGGGATTGAAAGGGAGAGAGAAGAAGGCATGGAGAACTACTGGGGAACAAAATCTACTAAATTATGCTATGTCCATATACAAATATGAGTCTTAACCATATGTGTGATTAAAATAATAGAAAAAGGATCAGTAGAATACAGCAAGAAGATGGGAGTGAAAAGGAAGGTACTGAGGAGTGAGATTGATCAGTTATATTTTGTGCATTACAAATATAGCACCACTAAAAAGAACTTTTAAAATACAGTTTTTAAAAGTGATTAGAAGAAAGACTGGGAAAAATGTTCCAAAAAGTAATAATGAACTTTTTAATACCACTGAGGAGTTTTGTTCTTTTTTTTGTAACTATATGCCATATTGCTGTTACTGAGAGGTTTTAAGTGAAGGATATGACAGGTAGAAATACTGATGTCACAAGCATATACCTGGCATACGAAGAACAGATTGTTCTCCATTCTTTAGCCTGTTTGGAGAGGTAGTTGCCGTGTTATGACAGAGGCTCAAGAAGTGAGAGAAAGGAAAAAGGAATATAACTTCTTCCTATCACCTCCCAGCTTTCATGATTGTACTTTAAATTTTACCTTAGCTACTAACTCTGTTTCCAAAGTCTTATATTTTCATTCCCTCTTGTTTCAGTGGATAGTTGGTTCCTGCTTCTCTAAAATGAAAACCTTTCTACCTAGCCTCAGAGTACATATCTTTTTGCTTTTCCAGGAACTTTCATTCCTGCAATTAATTCCTCTCCTGAATTGCTATTATTAGATCATCATTATTAGCATCTCTTGAGCCTTCAAAACACACAAAAATCTCTCAATTCCATTGTTCTCTGGATTTCCATCTGCCTACCCTCTTCCTTACTCCATTTATTGAAAAGCTTCTCAAGAGCTATCCTCACTAATTGTTTTCATTTTCTCTCCTCCCATTTCACACCTCACAGCACTCCAGTTCAGCTTTCCTTCCCACTACTCCCATGTATGCTTATGTAGGATTTATAGATATTTTCTGTTTACAAACCCGGTGGTCACTTCTCAATCCTCTTTACTGCTGAGCTGGTTACTCTGGTTTTATAGATCCTATGATGTTATATGATCCTTTTCATCTGCTTCACTAGCCTTTCCTTTTTATTCTCTTTTTATCCCCTTACCTACCAGATTTCAAGAATTCCTCTAAGGCACTGTCCACTTGTTTTCTGTCTATGCTTGCTTTCTAGATAACCTCATCCAATCATGAGACTTTATTTTTATTTATTTATTTTTTATTTTTTTTAAATATTTATTTTTTAATTGTAGGTGAACAGATAATCTTTATTTTATTTTTATGTGGTGCTGAGGATCGAACCCAGTGCCTCATGCGTGCTAGGCGAGCACGCTACCACTGCGCCACAACCCCAGCCCCCAATCATGAGACTTTAAATGCCAAGCTAATAGTTCTGAATTTTTGTCTTGAAATCTAATCTCCCCTGAGTTTATATTTCTGTACCCATTTGCCTACTTGACCATCATCACAAAATTGGTCTAAATGGAGATTTGAGTTTCACACTTTCCCTAAAATCCTGTCCCTCCCTCAGTCTTTAGTATGTAGTACTATCATCTTATCTGCTTGTTCATACCAAAAGCTAAACCTTATCCTTGGTTATTCTTTTGCCTCTTCCCCTACTCCACTCCATATCTAAGATATTAGTAAATCTTTTTCTCCAGAATCTTTCTCCTTTTTATGGGCCCCTGATCCTCCATCCCATTCCAAACCACCATCTATTCCCTGACGAGGAGATATATCTGTAGTATAGTTCAGTGTCTGGTCCATAACCATCAATTCTTTTTATTTTTGTTTTAATTATAAAAATTGTGAATGAGTAATTTCTTTTCTTGGGGTTAATGATAAGGTTAGAGTTCATGGTGCCATTTGAATCTCATCATTTTGTCTGATTTTTGAACTGAAATTGAGGATTTTTAACATTAAAATATTTAAGTTCTCTAAAAGAATGATAGGAATTTTTTTTTACAGCAGCCTAGTCATGTAAATATTTTGAGAAGTTTAATGCCAGCAGAAGCTCTGTAATATATCCCAAGCAATACATCTTAAAACTTGTCCTAGCCAGGCGCAGTGGCGCATGCCTGTAATCTCAGCACTCTGGGAGACTAAGACAGGAGAATTGCGAGTTCAAAGCCAGCCTCAGCAACGGCGAGGCACTAAGCAACTCAGTGAGACCCTGTCTCTTCATAAAACACAGAATAGGGGTGGGGATGTGGCTCAGTGGTCGAGTACCCCTGAGTTCAATCCCCAGTACCCCCCCAAAAAACTTGTCCTAACCTAGAAAGGCCATTATTCTGTTACTGGCCTTAATATGGTATTATCAAAATTCCTTTGTTCTTTTTTTTTTTTTTTAAAGGTATTGTCCTTGCTGTAAAACTGATTCCAGTGAGGTTGTGAAGGCTGGTGAAAGACTCAAGATGAGTAAAAAGAAAGCAAAGATGCCATCTGCTAGTACTGAAAGCCGGAGAGACTGGGGCAGGGTAAAGAAGAAATTCCTCTTTTTCCTAGTAGCAAGTTATAGTATGTAAAGAATGTTTAATACCATTGGTAGTAATGGTATAAAAGATTAAACAATATAATTGTTAATATCAACAATATTTAAATTATATAAATAGTTGATTTTCTATTTTATTCACATCTTGTCTTTCATTAAGATTTAACATAATTGATTTCTCAAACAGCTCATTTTGTGACTTTATAGGGAATGGCTTGTGTTGGTCGTACAAAAGAATGTACTATTGTTCCCTCTAATCATTATGGACCTATTCCTGGTATTCCTGTTGGATCAACTTGGAGATTTAGAGTTCAGGTATGTTGTTTAATTGGTTTAGTTGAAAGGGTAAAATTGGGATAGTTAAAACAGAAGTAATGTTTACAATCTATTGATTATAAATGGACCTTGCTAGTAGCACATGGTGTTCAGTTGTTAGAATGAAAGATTTTCTTTGGGGTAGGTGTGCTCTTCCTCAATGGTTGACTGACAGGAGCATATATCACAGACTTAGTGATGAGTTCTGCTTTCTGCTCACATTGTTTTACTCTTCTGTTGTACTTATAATGTTAACATTATTGGTAAGCTTTCTAAAGAACTTTTCTTACTAAATTCTCATTTAGTGTCATTGAACTCTAAACTTGCTTTGAGTGTTTTCTTTGAGGCTTATCTTCCTGAATGAATGCTGAGATACTGGGCAGAAGGAAATGCCAGCTAATCCAGGAATAAAATTATTTCTCTTTTCCCCTTGAGGAAGACTGTGGTATATTTATTCCTGATTTCCTTTTCAGAATAGTAATATTCAGAATATTTCCCTTTTCTATCATAGAAAACAATGTGGAAAAAATCTCTAGAGCAATTTCCAATTAGAGATATCTAGAATTCATGATTTTAATTAAGAGAAATTTTAATTTTTATGTTTAGTTGCTCTGATACTTAGACCTTTAATACAGTTTTAAAATTAAAATAACATAATACATGGACATAGATTGAAAAGTTAAATTGATTTGTATTTTTTAAAACTTCCCCTACTTTTCATCCCCATTTTCTGTTTCTCAAAGATAAAATTTTAATTATTTCCTCTGGATTTACCTCATTATCTCTAAATAACATATTTATATGGTTTTCTTTCCTTCATACTTTAGTTGGAAGATGAACATTTAGTTTAGTACTTACTGTGTCCTCGCATTGTTGGAATAGTTGTATCATAATTTTGGCTGAACTGGTAATCAGGGTTAACATTTTTATGACTCTAAGTATATTAAAATTCTATAAATAAATGTAATATAAAATACTGTAAATATTTTTATTTGCCTCATTGTGTGTGTGTGTCTGTCACTAATTCATTCCCAAACTTTAAAAGCCCCTTTAACATGATCTAAGATAATTATGAAGTTGTTGGCCTCAGCAACTAATTGGATGCATTTGCTGTTTAGAGAAAAAGAGACAGAAGAACAGATTTATTTTTACCAGGGTTAGTGAGGTGGGGAAAGCAAGTGGCCCGGACTCCTGCTGAAGTGTCGGGTATTTTGAAAGCCTAAGCCTTTGCAGTTTCTGTCGCTCTTATTAGCTTCTAAAGTGGTTTCTAAAGTGCCATCTTTTCCCATGCTCACTGTGCAAGCTTGAATTTCAGCTTTCTCTACTCTGCTAAGAGCAATCTTATGACAAAGAGATGAATTGTAATATCTTTTCAGGGAGTTTGAAGTGCACAAAGAGGTAACATCTGTTTCAGTGAGGCAGAATTCAAGATAACAAGAAAAAGCAGTAGGCTACTGAAATAGAATAGCATCACTAAAGTAGAATATTTGAGTAACATCAAAAAATTTTGGTGTAAGCATATAGTTTTCATTAGATACAGGAGATACAGCTAGGGAAATAGAAGCCAGATTGAGAGAGAGTGATTGACATACTTAACTTGGGCTGGATACTGTGAGACCATTTAATATATTTTGAAGAAGTTGAAAGTCAAACTCAATTCTTCCCAAAAGGATCTTTCTGTTTGTGATATAGTGGGTTTGAATAACTAAAACTAGGGGCATTGAAAGAGGGTCTATTATAAGCATTCATGTCTCAAATTGAAGTTGTACAATTGAAGTAGAAAAAAGATGGATTCATGGAATTTAGAAGGTTAAATCAGGAGTCCTTGTGACCAGATAGTTTGGAAGAATGCAGAAGAAGAATGAAGTTTAGAATGATCTGACAAACTGGATAGGGAACAGTCATAATCAAAGATGAGAAAGAAAGGAAAGAGAGATCTTGATAACTAATAGTTCCTTTTTAGCTAAGTTGAGCTGGAAGTTCCAGTTACAAAATAATTATTTAATAATATGAAACTCAGAATTCTAGGCCTACTCATTTTAGGCTTATCAGCTCAGTGCTTTTAGGGGTTTGAGAAGGAGAACTAAAGTGAGAAAGCTAAAGATCCAATTTTGGGTGAGACATGGCTCTTGGATTTTTAAGGTCCAATAATATATGAGAAAGAATTTTCTAAATGTAACTCAACTGTTCAGAGGTAATGTGGCTTCACTTTACTTATAGGTGAGCGAAGCAGGTGTTCATAGGCCCCATGTTGGTGGAATTCATGGTCGCAGTAATGATGGAGCTTATTCTCTTGTCCTGGCTGGTGGATTTGCAGACGAAGTGGTAAGTCATGATATGACCTTGTTCTTTTTTTTTTTTTTTTTTTTGGTACCAGGGATTGAACTCTGGAGTTCTCAACCACTGAGCCACATCTCCAGCCCTATTTTGTGTTTTATGTAGAGACAGGGTCTCACTGAGTTGCTTAGCCCTCGCTATTGCTGAGGCTGGCTTTGAACTCGTGATTCTCCTGTCTCGGCCTCTCAAAGTTCTGGGATTACAAGTGTGAGCCACCGCGCCCGCCTATGACCTTGTTCTTTAGAATCTGTCCTGATCATTCAGCAAAATACAAAAGCTTTGTCTAGACTACAGCAAATACTATCTCTTTTTAGCATTGTTTTTATATTGAAGCAATCAGTTTTATACCATTATAAGGGAAATCAGTTAGCAGTGTCTAATCTTTACATGTACTAATTTGGCATATATATTTATATTTGTAACTGAATATTCTGAGGAGACTACATTCTCAATGGAACTCATTTTTAAAAATTAAACTTACAACTTTGAGAAATTGTAGATCACAATGATTAATTTTATCATTAGAAATAATGCAGACATCCTGTGCCCTCCACCCAGTTTCCTCCAGTAGTGATACTTTACAAAACTATGTGTAGCACAATATCACAACCAGGATATTGACATTGACACAATAAATATGCTTTACATTTTTATTGCAATTTCCATTGTCTTGTTGCCTTTTTGTAGTTATACCCATTATACTAGGTTCTCAAGTCCTCCCTAACCTCTAATAATCATTAATGTGCTCTTCATTTATATAATTTTGTCACTTTAGAAATTTTTATAAATGGGGTTATTATGTAGCTCAGTAATGGAACATTTGCTTGGCATACACAAGGCCCTGGATTTAGTCACCAGCATCTTGGGGGGATTTTTTTTTTAAATAATTAGAATCATGTAGTTTGTAACCTTTGATACTGACTTTCTACATTTAGCATGATTCTCCAGAGATTGTGACAAGTGTCAGGAGTTCATTCCTTTTTATTGCTGAGTGTAGTTCATGGTATGGATGTACCCCAGTTTGATCATTCACCTGTTGAAGAATTGTCTGGATTACTTCCAGTTTTTAGGTATTATAGATAAAATTGTAATAAGCATTTGTGTCCAGTCTTTTTGTAAGCATAAATCCTTATTTCTCTGGGATAAACATCAAGAAGTACAATTCCTAGCTCATATGATAGTTGCATGTTTAGTTTTTTCAAAAGGTTGCCAAACTTTACTTCAGTTTTACCTCAATAAAGCTATGAGGGGAAAAAAAGATTGCCAAACTTTTCCAGAGTTAACTGTACCATTTTACATTCCTGTCAGCAAAGTATGAAAGATTAAATTTCTCTGCATTGCACTAGCATTTGCTGCTGTTACTACTTTTATTTCAGCCATAATGACAGGTGTGCGTGCAGTTTATCTCATTTTTAGGATTTTGGGGGGATTGAACCCAGAAACATTCTACTACTAAGCTATATTTCTAGCCTCTGCCTGTGCTGTCCCTTTTTTCACCCCCCCCCCTTTTTTTATCATTGAAATAGGATTTCACTATTGCCCAGGCAAGCCTTGAACTTGAGCTCCTCCTGCCTTAGCCTCCAGAGCAGCTGGGATTACAGGTGCATGCCACTTTGCCCAGCAGTTGATTTCTTATTTTAATTTGCGTTTCCCTAATGGCTAATGATTGAACATCATTCATTGGCTTATTTGTCGTCTCTGTAGCCTCTTTGATAGTGAAGTTGTTCAGGGTTTTTTTGCCCATGTTTAAATTAGGTTGTTTGGTTTTTTGCTGTTCATCATGTATTTTCTCCCAGTCTGTTTTATTTGCTTGCTTTCATGGGATGTTATGACGAATTAGAGCAGCTATAGAGAGCACAGTTATGGTATGCTTTTAGACAAAAATAGAAAAGCTTGCCAGCTTTTTAATAGGCCAATTTGGCAGTGTATTTGTATTAACATGGCAGAGGAAACTGAAAATGGAGATATTCAGGTTAGTCATTTGCATACTTCTTTAATATACATGTTCTGAAGCTATATCTTTATCAGATGTAGTGCCAATGTTATGTAGTTTATTACAGTTTTTGTTTTGTTTTGTTCTGTTTTTTTTTTTTGGTACCAGGGATTGAACTCAGGGGTACTTGACCACTGAGCCACATCCCCAGCTCTATTTTTTTTGTGTGTTTTATGTAGAGAGACAGGGTCTCACTGAGTTGCTTAGCACCTCACCATTGCTGAGGCTGGCTTTGAACTTGCAGTTCTCCTGTCTCAGCCTCCCAAAGTGCTGGGATTACAGGCGTGCGCCGCTGCACCTGGCTTAGTTTATTACAGTCTTTAGAACTTTTTGAACTGTGTAATAAAACCAACTAGAAGTGGAATCTCTTTAGCATTTATTTTTAGCATCTGGGGAGTTGGATTTGATCTGGACTCTGACATTTGTTGTGTATGCAACTTTTGCGAATTAGTTAACTCCAGTAAACTATAGTTCCCCATATGTAAAACAGAAAAAAATAGTAACATTATTTTATATCAGAAAGAGGGTTATGTTAAATTATGTAGTCCTGGAAACATAACAAGGACTATATTCTCTATAGTAGAAGCATATCTTAAATATATGAAACAAATTCAACATGTATTAAAGCTAAAAGTGAGTACCAAGTTTACAAGGAAGAATAGGTGTTTTTTTCCATTTTTCAAATATAATTACTAGTTGAACACTAAAACATTTGCGGAGAAATGAATGGTTAATTACTTCTGTTAAATAGTTAACTCTAATTCTGTTAAGTAATGTAAGTATTTTAGGACTAAGTTATTTTAGGACTAATTTAAGTATTTTAGGACTAAGACAACATACAGACTTAGTTTGCCAGCTAAGCTGTATCTTCAGATATTAATGTATAAGTGTTTTCAACCATTTGCTCTATTATAGGCAAGGAATAGATGATGAAAACTTAAATAAGCTTTTCTTATTCAAGAGAAATTTTGTTCTGAAACCTTTAATTTGATGTAACATTCATGTAGCCAGTGATCTTTGTTCTGTTTGGATGAATGGACATGAAAACTCTGGGGTACCTGTTGATAAACAAGTTAATATTTAGTCTAGTAACTTGAGAATTAATCAAATGGTAGTTTTTTGTGTCCTATGTTTGGGTGACCTTTCTTGTAAAGTAAGGACCCTAAAAAGTGATCTGCCTCTTCTCAGTTGTTTTGAGAAGCAGTTTACTAAGCACTCAGAAGACTTTGAAACCACACTGTGTGGGTTTGTGTCCTAGAACAATCTCTTCCTAGCTATGTGACCTGAAACATGTTATGGAACCTTTCCCTGATCTGTAAAATAAAGTTTACACACTTATCTCATAAGCTTGATGTGAAGGTTAAATAAATTAATTACATGTAAAATGCTTATTAACCTCACATACACAGAAAGTGGTAGTAGGTAAGCATTATGTTGTAGTGGTAGTACCGAGTTTTACAGGCATGTAAAGAATGTTATTGAAAGAGAAACTGTCAAAAAATGAGGTTCTGTTCTACATAGACTTGAATTAAAGAATCATTAATAGCATCTGGGAAAAGTGTTGTGGTCTTAATTGTGCTTTAATATAGTTTATCTGATAATCCTTATGGGTGTTGTTGAGAAGATTAAGATGAAGGTCTTCTAGGTGATAAGGTTGATAGTAGGAATGGGAACATGCAGCTAGTCTTGGGCAGCTGCTTCAACAGAGTAATGCAATTTCCCAGTGAAGAATAGAGACTGGGAAATTGCATTACTCTGGGACAGCATCGAGTCCCTTGTGAAGAGACAGCTTTTTTTTTTTTCTGTGAGCTCTTCCTAAGCAGTAGCCTCATTTAGGCTTCTGCTAGGGGCACAAGTTAGTGGATCATGGACTTGGAGATACAACAAATTTAGGCTGATAATTTTTCCTTAGGGAAAATAATCTGAAATAATGGTGACTGAACTCTGAGAATCTGGCAAATCTTTTTCTTCCTCTGATAATGTAAAAGTTTTTGTTGTTATCATCATTGAATTACAGATAAGTTAATACTATAGAATTTTAAGTATTATTTTTGATCCTTGATTATTTGGCTATTTGTTGCCTCGGGAACAATCAGAAATGTTTTTGTAATCTCAGCTATTTGGAAGGCTGAAGCAGGAGGAGTGCAACTTCGAGGCCAGGCCCAGTAGCCAAAACTGTCTCTAAAAATAAAAATAAAAGGATTGGGGGTACATCTTGGTGGTAGAGCACCCCTGAATTAAATCCCTAGTACTGACAATATAAATAAAATTAAATTTTTTTAAAAAGAGGCAATTTTAAAAAAGTGTTCTAGATATACTCACTAAAATTCCTTCAATTGTAATACACACTAAAGACAAAATTCCTCAATGTCTTAATTTTCTTTAAACAGAGACCTCAATATTGGATCAACAAAAAGTGAATTCAAGGTTTTTAGACCAGTAAAAACACTTTTAAAGGACAGGATTTTAGTTAGGCTTTTAATCCAAACGTGGGGGGAGACCAAGATGTATATACTTGACCTCATAACAAGTAAAAATTTAGTACAGGAAATAAGAAAAATACCAACCAAAGTGATATTTAGGTAGTATTGGTAGACGTAATTATGGTGTGGTAGGGTATGCCTATAATCCCAGTGACAGCACCTTGAGAGGCCGAGGCAGGAGGATCATGAGTTTGAGACCAGCATTGGCAATTTAGTGAGACTCTGTTTCAAAAATGGAGTTGGAAGGGAAGGATATAGCCCAGTTGTAGAACAACCCTGGGTTCAATCCCCAGCACCCAAAAGAAAAACAAAATGTATACTGTTAGTTACTTTAGTTACTTTTCTCAACTCCTGTTAGTTACTTTTCTCAGCTTCTATTGAGTTACTGAATCAGCTAAAGACTTAGTAATACCAGTATAAATTTTTAGCTATTTCAGAAATAATTGTACAGTTGGTTGCTATATCTTCTTTTGGCATTTTTCTTTTACATTTAGTAGACATTAAAATGCTACTTGAATTTTCAAATTATTTTCCAAATTTTTAGTAGTAGAATGATTATTTTACCTAAATGTATTATAGATGAACTCAGAGTATGAAATGCATAAAATGAATTATGCTATTAGAATTATAATATGAAGTTTTAAGATTAACTTGCCTCATAAAATTTTTTGTCAATATTAGAATTTGAATATTTGTCACCAAATTTAGGTATGATGTAGATGACAGCTGTGAATTTAATTATGGAGTGTTGTGAATGTGGTACTGTCCTATGAAGAATATAAGGACTGAGGGTGCAGCTCAGTGATAGAGCATTTGTCTAGCATGGGCAAGGCCCTGTGTTTAATCCCCAACACCACAGAAATAAAAGCCAGGTGTGGTGGCACATACCTGTAATCCCAACTACTCAAAAAGCTGAGACAGGAGGATTATAAATTTGAGGCCAGCCTGGGCAATTTAGCAAGCCCCTTTCTCAAGATAAAATAAAAAGGGCTGGGGGGTCTAGCTTAGTGGAGGAGCACTTGCCTAGCATGTGTGAGGCCCTGAGTTCAATACCCTGTATTGCACAAAAAAAAAAGCTAATATTGATAGGTTTATTAACATTGAATTAAATTAAATATAATATTTCCAGCTCATAAGACTTTGTCTTGTAACATTCTGTAGATTATTTGTCTATATATATAGCTTGAGAATAGCCATGTTTGGAGACGTTGGAAGCGAGAACTTAAAAATGAAACTAATTGAGATCAAGTGATATAACTTGAAGGTGTACTACACACAAGATTATATTTGAATTTTGCATTATTTTGATAGACCATGAGAAAACATGTCAGTTCACAACATTCTGACCAAATGTTCTGACTCTAAAGTGAGAATTGGGGCAATTATACTTGCATTTAAGTATCTTAATGTAAAAATTTTCTCCTTCAGGACCGTGGTGATGAATTCACATATACTGGAAGTGGTGGTAAAAATCTTGCTGGTAATAAAAGAATTGGTGCACCATCAGCTGATCAAACATTAACAAACATGAACAGGTACTATTGTAAAGATGTTTAGAATTTGGATGTTGTATGAAAATTTGATTGTAGGGTCATAACTTGTAACTTATGCTGCAGGGCAGAATCGTAAATTAGGAATTAAAGATTTCAAATTAAAATTCCATTACCTAATAGTATAATTGTAAGCATCCTAATTTATTCCTTCATACTGTTCATTTTCAAATGGCATAATTCCAAGTATTACTTAATACGTGTGTTATACATTTTTTAAAATGTTGATATCTTTAAAGAAAAGGAACATTCATAATTTAAGTAAAATTGAAGACAAGGTGGCTTGTTTACTGTCTCATAAGTTAAAAATAAAGTGATGTTCTATTCAACACAGGTTTATTTTAAATTGATAAACTTCATTTTAGAAGAGACTCACTGATGTGAAATAGTGTGGTGATTAGGAGCCACATGTGCATAAGTGAAATATCAGATAACTTAATCAGATCTGCACTCAAGCATTTATATTAATAAGTTGCCTTTTGAGTGTTGTAAAAGAGAATGTTTGTTTGCTTACCAATGATCTTTTCAAAATAAATCTCCTTAAGGCATTACAAAAGAGCCACCTTGTGCTGACCTTTATTCAGTAGAAATATTAATAACATTTTAGCTCCCATGGGAACAGAAAATTTAATTTCACAATATTTTGTTTTGTAAATGCATGTTAATATCAATATTAATAATAGATAAGTAACCCAAACCATCAGATAGCAAAGATCACATTATAAGAAGTCATTGCAAATATTTGTGGTCATTTCATATAGTTAAAATTTTGTGTATATCCTATTAAGAGTATTTTGTGCATTATCTAGTAAAAGTATTTTTACTGAATCGAAATCACTCGGTTTTAAATAGTGTCCCCTTAATTTCTGATTACCATGTGAAGAAGAGAATATACCAGTATGATTTCAAGGCTTTACTGCATACTGAGTTACACAGAATCTCTGTTTTTATGTCTTGTATATTATTTCTGACAGTAGGATTATTTTAGTGAACCAGCAGAGGGGACAGGTCAGATTTGCTGGTGAAAAAAAAAAACAAAAAACCTTCCTGAGACAGGAGTCCAAACTCTAGCTACTTTTCTATCAAGAAGGCAGTTCTTCAGGAGGAATGATCTTTTAAAAAGCTAGAAATACTTTGATGTATTTTTGTCAATGAAAATATATCTTGAATGTGCAAAACAACTTTTTAAAGTTGTCAGATCTGAAAATTATATTTTCCCATGAATAATGAGACTATTTTACTTAAATGAAACTTTTGTCAGTACCCACACTTGTAATGTAGATTCCTTTTAAGCTTTTGTACATACAAATCTAATAAGCACTGTGAAAATCTGTTTAGAAAACAATTGACCAGTAAAAATATTTGCTATTAAAAGGAAGGTTGCGAAAATGAACTATTAACTGAACAAAATTTAGGGTTGACTTGCCATATAGACTTTAACATCCACTTGGCTATTTTAAACATTAAACTTTACACCTTCTGACTGTAAAGACCTTTTGGGCAGAGACCTATATCTTAGGAGCATGGAAACTGGGATGAGAGGCCCTTTCGTCTGACCCATAGGATACTCTTTCAAATAGTGTATGGTACAAATCCTTTTTGCTTGTCTGCTGAGAGGAAGTTTAACACTTTTTTGCTTCTGAAAAATTTTTTCCTAGTTCTTCCTAGCTCTTTCACTTTAAGGAACTGAAGAAGGTAGCTAGATAACCTGGCCATCCTTTATCAGGGAAGTTAGAGGCAAATGATTGGGTGAGCTACAGATAGAGTAATTAAAGAGCTTTGTTGCTGTTTTGCTTAGTTTCATCCTTCTAGACACTTCTCACATTATTAAATGATGTTTACACTTATCGGAAGCCAGAACTGAGTTGACAGTTCCAGTCAGTGGTGGCAGTAATTATCAGTGCAGACTTCTTGAGCTTTAAAGCATGTCACTCATCAAAATGAAGGTAGTAATTATCCTGGCCCTTTAAGAAAATGAACTATGCTTAAAAAAAAAAAAAAAAAAAAAATCAGGCATTGAACCTAGGGGCACTCATCCACTGAGCCACATCCCCACCTCTTTTCATTACTTTGAAACAGAGTCTCACTAAGTTACTGAGGGCCTTACTAAATTGCTGAGTCTGGCTCTGAACTTGCAATCCTCCTGCCTCAGTCTCCCAAGCTGCTGGGATTATAGGTATGGGTCATAGCACTCAGCTGAAGTATGTATATCTTAATAGGTATTCCATAAGTAAGATATAAATACTAGCCCTAGAGTTAATGGCTATATTTTCTTCTATCTGCTAAAGTTTTAAAGTATCTATCTCCCTTTTGATAAAAAAGATAATTTTGTAAGCTTTATTCTGATGACAGCTATGAAAGTTGTTTTTAAAAACAAAATACTTACAGGCGCAGTGGCGCACACCTGTAATCCCAGCATTTTGGGAGGCTGAGATAGGAGAATCATGAGTTCAAAGCCAGCCTCAGCAACAGCAAGGCACTAAGCAACTCAGTGAGACCCTGTCTCTACATAAAACACAAAATAGGGCTGGGGATGTGGCTCAGAGGTTGAGTACCCCTAAGTTCAATCCCTGGTACCAAAAAAAAAAAAAACTTCAAGCTGTCTGACCACAGCTATAAAAGTTGTTTTCAAAAACAAAATGCTGGGGGCCTGGGATTGTAGCTCAGCGGTAGAGCGCTTGCCTCGCATGTGTGAGGCCCTGGGTTCGATCCTCAGCACCACATACAAAGCAATAAAATAAAGACATTGTGTCCATCTACAACTAAAAAAATATTTAAAAAAAAAAAATGCTGGGGTGGGGTTATGGCACAGTGGTAGCACACTCGCCTAGCATGCATGAGTCACTGGGTTCGATTCTTAGCACCACATAAAAATAAAATAAGATATTCTGTCCACCTACAACTAAAAAATAAATGTTTTTTAAAAATGCTTTAAGCTTATTTACTTTAAAAATATAATTGTGATCAAGCCATTCCTTTTCAATAGGTTAGTTCCATAGGTTAGTTTACTTTTTGAGACTACATAAAAGAACCGTGCCCTGAAAAAGTATTTTGTATCATATCTGATTTGACCAGATTGGGCATACATTTTTTTTCCTAAGCCTTATGTGTTCTCAATGTTTTCTTGTCATTTAAGTTAGGAAGTAGGTATCTTAGAGGAGAATACTGATTTTAAACAAACTGTAGTATTTTGTAGGACTAGGTTCTCCCAAGAAAGGTCTTCTAAAATCTGATTACCTCATCAATTTATTACTACTATGTGAGTATACACACTAAGGAAGTTTGGCTAAGTCAGATGTTCATTCCAATTCAGTGTTCCTCCCTGTCTATGTGTCATTAGTAAATGGTAGTGATGATCTCAAATAGTCAAAAATTTTTAATATCATGATATAGCATAAGCATTTTGAATTTTTTAGTCTTATGTAAATTTATCTTTCTACGGAGACCTGTAAAGAATATTCTCATATTACACTTGTTCTTAATATCCTTTAAACTTTCAGGACTCTCTTGTCTGGAAAGTAGAAACTGGAAAGTAGATATAGGAAGGTCATTTGTACCTTGCTGACAAATTTATTTTTCTGGATTTCTTTCTACATTATTCCAGTAATTTGCCTCACTCCCTTATCAAAAAAAAAAAAAAAAAAAAAACTATTAAAACAATCACTTGCTTTAGTTTTCCAACGTTCTCCCTTCCCTCAACAAACGTTATTTAAAGAAAATTCCATGTATTTTTAGTTGTTTTCTATTATACGTGGCACAGATGTTGTTACTTTCAGAAGAACCCTACAGGCTATCTGAGAACCAATCCCCTGGCTTGGGGGTGACATCAGAAAACTGATTTATCTTCTCTGCTGGTGGGGGAAAGCATAATCCTATTATCTGGAATAATATGGAAAGAATCATAGAATCTTAACCATCAGGTAAGGCATAATTCACCTTTTAATTGAGCTAATGACTGGATTATATACATGAAGAAAGATTACTTGGTATAAAGACTTTGTTTTATTTTTTAGGGCATTGGCCCTAAACTGTGATGCTCCATTGGATGATAAAATTGGAGCAGAGTCTCGGAATTGGAGAGCTGGTAAGCCAGTCAGAGTGATACGCAGTTTTAAAGGGAGGAAGATCAGCAAATATGCTCCTGAAGAAGGCAACAGATATGATGGCATTTATAAGGTGCTCTATCTGGCATGACATCTTGTTAGTTATTCTTCCTGGGCTTTCAAGACAGGGTTGCCATAGGGAATTATTGTGGGTGGATTAAGGGGAAAAGTAGGGTTAGTGTTGGTATTCTACTTTTTCTGGAAATTTAACAGATGCACAAAGTGAACTCTTAACTTTGATACTTTTTTTAAAAAAAGCTTATTTGAAGTTCCTAAGTGCAGTTATTTTGAGTTAAGATCTTCTAAATAAGTATGTATTCTCTATGATAAACATTTAAATAATTTGGCCATTATAAATCTTGATTCTTGTATCTTTTCAGAATGATTTTAATTTTAATGATTATAATAGATTTTCAAAGCAGAACATATTAAAATAGATTTGTATCCTTTATTTAAAAATAGAGGCATCTATTGCCACCATTATAATCTCTTTAATATGCAAAATTCATTGAATGAGCATAATTTTATTAATATATTAAATTTAGAGCAACATTTCCTTACATGAGAACTATCTTAATAGATGATCAAAACAATATTTTAATAAATATTCTTGACTTATTTACTATTCTTACAGCAAAACAAGTATCTTCTGAAGTTGCACTTAATTCTGGAAAGTTTACTTAAACCACTGATGTGATTATAAATAAGTCTAAACTTTGAATCTCAATCTCATACTGAAATATTATAATGTAGGTGGTGAAATACTGGCCAGAGATTTCGTCCAGCCATGGATTCTTGGTTTGGCGTTATCTTTTAAGAAGAGATGATGTTGAACCTGCTCCGTGGACCTCAGAAGGAATAGAACGATCAAGGAGATTATGTCTGCGTTTACAGGTTAGATTACATTTGTCCAGGCTACTTGTATTCATAAAAATGTATACCTCTATACTATCTATGTGCCTAACAGTGGATATAACTCATAGCAATTGATCGATGGAATATAAGGGGTGAGGAATAAGATCATGCAAGTGTATAGATGCAAAGGAAGTAATTGTCAAACTACCCTAGGACCATGGTTGTGCTTGGGAAAAACTGGACTTGTCAATGAAAAATGAAATATTTCCAATTGGATTTGAAGATTATATGAAGTATAAAGAAAATGGATTCATGAAATTTTGGTTTAGGAAGCCTTGAAACCAGATATTTATCCTAGAGGGCACAGGGGGTATGTCTCTGGTAGGGGAAGGGTGGGGAGGTGGCTTTTAAGAGTGTTCTCCTTTTTACCCTTCTCACTTTTCCTCACCCCTTTTCTCTCTTCCCCCGCAAAGCTGCTTCCTGCCCTGCCATCATTTTTAGTGCTTTGCCTTTTTTTCCCCTTTGCCCATGTTCAGCTGCTAACCCATAAAAGACTTTGTTGGTTTTGTGTGCATACTGGATGATATGACTGCATTCCCCTTTCACTGCCTGTATACCCTAGACTTTGTCCCTAACACTGATGTCAGAGCATGGTTTGAGTTTATCCCCATCATTCCCCATCGTTGTGCTTCCCGTAAAGACTGCCAGCTTTGTCATTTCCCTTGGCTCTGCCCACACTGCATGTGTAGGGGCTGAACTATGGGCAAGTGTCTGAACACCCAGGCAGGTGAGTGTGTGTCTTCTAGTGCAAGTCTGTTTCTGTTTTTGTTATTTTTAAGTACATAGGATTATTTAAATGAGATCCATCAACTGCTAAAATAATTACCAAAGTAATTATTTTTATAAGTAAATATACAAAAAAAAAACTTTCTCAAATCCATTTTCAAAAGATTTTTCAAGCTGGGCGTGGTGGCCCACACTTATAATCTCCTCAGCTTGAGAGTCTGAGACAGGAGAATCATAAGCTCAAAGCCAGCCTCACCAACTTAGCAAGACTCTATCACTAAATGAAATTTTAAAAAGAGCCCTAAGTTCAATCCCTGATACCAAAAAAAAAAAAAAAAAGAGTGATTTTTCAGATCCCAATGTTCAAAGCATTGTTTTAGATATGTTAGATTTGAGACTGTGAGCAGAAGCATGTAAGCCCATCTACTGCCTTGAGTTGGTAATATCACTAATTAGGCCCTAAATGCATGGATCTTTAAACAAGAGCATTCTCACAAAAGCCTGTCCCACCTGCCCCACCTGCCCCACCTGTAACCCATGAAAAAGGTGGTCAATAAAACATAAGGGTAATAAATAGAATTTATCCCTTGAACTCTTTTAGGTGGCTTTATGTATAAAGCACCAATTAAAAATAAAAAATTAGTGAAAGGAAGACCAGTAGAGAAGAAGAAGGAGAATAGGAGAAGGGAAAGTGAAAGGGCCTACCAGGGATTGAAATGGAGTAAATTAAATTCCATACATGTATGATTATATCAAAATGAATCCAACTATTATGTGTAACTATAATAACTAGTAAAAGCATTTTTTAAAAAAATCTGTTAGGTGGTAGAAAATTAAATAAAATGTAGTTGTTTTAGGTTTTATAAAAGCTCCCTCCACCCCCATTCCTAATTTTGGAAGATAAGAAATTTGTCCCTTAATTTTCTATTTTAGATTGACTCCAGTTTGCAATAATCCCATCTATTTGATTACTGTCTGTTGTGCTCCATGGTTGATCTTCACTTTACCTTATCTAGATTCTCCTTTTTTTAAACTTTTCAAACTACATAGACATAACTCAAGATTTCTTTTGTTTCTTAGATCTGAAACTAAGATCATTATATTATAAAATGGAATGTTTTAGTAGTCAAAGCTACATGGTTTTTTACTGGATTTGGGATTTTACTAGTCTTCTATCCTTTGAAATCTTCTTTTTTAATTGTGTATCTCCTTTGTGTAAATTCTTAAAATTTGTGGAAGTATAGACCACCCCCCTAAAATTTCTCAATGGTATCTAGGGTCTCCCTCCCCTGTGAGGTTTAAGTCTTTGTTGTCCTTTTCACTCTCCACCCCATCAGTATCCAGCAGGTTACCCTTCAGATAAAGAAGGGAAGAAAACTAAAGGACAGTCAAAGAAGCAAGCCAGCGAAGCCACAAAAAGACCAGCTTCAGATGGTGAGTGATGATGATTGCAGAGTATATATCTGCATACATTTTAACATAGGAAATCTTAATTGAGAGAATAATTAGAAATTAAAAGCAAAGGGCTTTTGTTGTTTTGTGGGTGATCATTTTAATAGTGTCAGAGCCATAACAGAAGGAATTTTAGTATCCTAAATGCTAAAAAGTCAGATGCTGCTTTCTGTAGGTATGTTCTTGCTAAATATTACTGGTACTCGTTAACTCTTTTGTAAACTGGTTGTTTAATAGTTCTAAACAGAACTGTGAATGTCTGCTGACATTTTTTTAAAAAAATAAATATAGATGAGTGTCCAAGTGCCTCCAAAGTGTTCAAAGCATCAGATTCAGCAGAAGCTGTCGAGGCTTTCCAACTCACTCCTCAACAACAACACCTAATCAGAGAAGACTGTCAGAACCAAAAGCTGTGGGATGAAGTGCTTGCATCTCTTGTGGAAGGACCGGTATGTACAGGTTTTTTAAAACAAGAATGTACTACTATTAACAATTGATGAAAAGTAATTTCCTTATGAATTCCGATTTTCACAAGTCAGTCAAAATTGACTTCTGTTCAGTTATCTCATCCAGTGCCACCACTTTCAGAAATATCAGAGGCAATAAGTTTAAATGCTTTTAGATTTTTTTTAAACCTCTTACAGATTGATGTTTTTACTTCTGTATGTGGGAAAGTAATCATTTACATTGAGGTACTATTCCTAGGAAGAATTTTCAGTTGTGAAACAGTCAACTGAATCTAAAACTCACCAGGAAAGTTTTTGTTATAGTTCAGTTATCCAATAGCATAATTCTTAAGCAATTTGGTACATAATTTTCAAAATCCATATGGTCAACTTAGGGATAAAATGAACCTGTATAATTTAAATATTTTATGTATTTTAATCCCCGGTACCAAACCAAAACAAAAAACAAAAAAAACTTACTATTTGGTTTTCTTAATAGAAAACATATTAAATTAAATGTGATGGAGACACTCTTTTCTCCTGATAATTTAGAATTCCTTTAGTATATTATGAACTGATAACCTTTTTTCTGTCCTCTTGGTTATCTTTCTAGAATTTTCTGAAAAAATTAGAACAGTCTTTTATGTGTGTTTGCTGCCAGGAGCTCGTTTACCAGCCTGTGACAACAGAGTGCTTCCACAATGTCTGTAAAGTAAGTACAATTCTCCTCTCACTTTACCTTGATAGGGCTGAAAGTACACTATACTGTATACCTGCTTTAGCACATGAAGAAGTATTTTTCCATGAAGAATAGGAACATTACCTGTTAAGAATGTTAAGGAACATTATCAGTTAGGAAGCATTTAATTACATCTTTGTAGTAAAAACATGTTTTAATTCAATGGTAATAATAATTCTAATATATATTATTCCTAATATGTATTATTTGAAGTAATATAATTCTAATATAATAATATAAATAGTGTAACATATAAATATATTTTAATAATATAAATAATATAATGCTAATATATTGTTTGAGGTATTCTACCATTTTGGGAATTATTGAGGAGGGATTGAAATGGAGAAGATACTAAGTATCATTGCTTCTTGGTGTGTAATGGCTTATATATGTTTTATATATTATAGTGCAAACTAAAATAGTTTCATGCACTTAATTTTAAAAAAGCTAAAATTGTTTCAGATACATAATACTAAAATCTAAAAGGCATCCTGTTTCTGGTAGGATGCTCAAATGAATTGAGTATGGAATCTTGTTGTACCAAGTGGTGGTTTTACACTGACCTAACTTCAGAACTTTAATTTCCTTTGTAAAATGGAAACAAACCTCCTACAAATGTGATTGTGCCTGACCTTGTGTTAGTTAATTCTCTATATTTAGTACAGCTAAATATATTTTTGGAAGATCCATTATATGTTAAGCGACTTCATAAAATATATAATTTAGTTTTAAGCAAGAGAATTCTGAATTTTTTCCCCCTTCTTTAGGGCTGTATTAGAAAAGAACCAAACTAAAATCCAACATAAAATATTAGGCTAGTGGAACTACACGTACTCTCTAACACCATTATTTTATTGAATAAGGAAACTAAAACACAGAATAGTTAAATCATTTACCTAAAGTCTCACAGTATGTGTCAGGTGGAACTAAAGCCATGATTATAGTGCAGATTCAGGCCTTTATGGCTGTTTGTTCTGTATATTTCTCTTGTTAACAAAAATTAAGCTTCAGATTTCTATTTAAAAGCCTAAGATGGTGAGTTCATTCTTGACCCTCTGATGAAATTGTGTGTGTATGTGTATGTTTCTTTTTTTTGTTTTTACGTTAGGCTTGCTTACAGCGCTCTTTTAAAGCCCAAGTTTTCTCCTGCCCTGCTTGTCGGCATGATCTTGGCCAGAATTACATCATGATTCCAAATGAGATTCTTCAGACGCTACTTGACCTTTTCTTCCCTGGATACAGCAAAGGACGATGATCTGCCTACTTCTGTGTTGTTCCTGGTAGCTTTTTGGACAATAAAGAATCTAAAATGGTTGGGGAGGGTGGAAGCAGTGGTGGACCATTTCTCTCACGTTCTGAAGCAGCTACTCCTCTTTCCTACATAGCCATCATCTTGTGTGTAGTAAGAGGCCCATTTCTCAACTGTCTTTTAAATATCAAAAGGTAGTTCCTGTCAGTAACAACTAGTTTAATAAGTAAAAAGTCAAAGCTTCAGCTCTTGTTGATATCCAAGTTATGATTTATTTTGCAACTACCTCAGGACAGCAAAGATTTATGGGAATTTTAAAAATCATTGAATAATTAGTTAAATGAGATTTTAGCTACACACTGCCTCCCAAATATTAGTTGTGCCTGGTTATTGTAATTTGATTTTACAGAAAAGGAGATGACACTTGAGATTCTTGGAATGAACGCAGCTTCTGTATTATGCCTAATACTTTTTTTAATGTCTTTCCCTCCATTACAAGTGTGTGTTTTGCAAGGAAAGGTTCATTTTTAGCCCATTTTGTGAGCTCCACTGTGCTTTTTTCTGGTGTTTTATGCAAGTTGACTACTAATGACTAATGAGAACAATATGAATGCATTGTTGCTACATTAGTGTAATGTGGTGTGGTTTTGCAATTAAAACAGGTATTCTGATGTTCTAGTTGTAAATGTTCATAAAAAGCCACTTCTGTACTAGTCAAACTGCTTTTAGTGAGTCTCACCAGTGTTTTTACATCTGCAGAGTATTGAGGGCTGTGCTAACTTTTGAGAGGTTTGAAATTGCTTCATATTGTGATCCTAAATTTTATATTCATTATATTCCTTTAAAGTATACCTTAATAAATATTTTATGATCAGAAAACAACTCATTTTGCTTTACTTTTCTACATTTTTCTGGCTTATATTATGGATTTTTAAGAATCAATTATTTCCAGAGGTTTTTGTTATGTGTCTTTATTGAGACAGACTTTTTAACTCTGATTTTGGTAATGAGAACTAGAATGAAGTCTTAAGCACTAAGGACAAATATCATCCTCACTGATTTTTTTCTTCCATCCTTACTAAATGGGGAAATTTTTCAAAATAAGAACACAATGACTATTCTTTGATCTATAACTCCGTCTTTTGTTCAGTGCTTATTTCAGACATAAGAATATTTTAAAACATTGTACTATTCTTCATACTGCTGTATTTTCATCAGAGAAAATTTTTAGATACAATTGAGTCAGTTTTCTCACCCCTAGAGTCATAGATATACATATCTATAAATAGATATAGCTATAGATGATAGGTAGCCAACATTTATTGAATATATAATCTCTGCTAGTCACTTGTACATTTTTATGTGTATTTGTTTGATCCTACAAAACCACTCCAAGAGGCAGGTATTATTACACCCATTTATGGATGAACCTCAGTGGCATGGTAAAGTTAAGTAACTTGCCAGAGGTTATAATATGCCAAATAAGTGACAAAACTATGCTTTAAGCTTAGGCAGTCTGGTGATCTTTACTTCTGCTACCTAGGCTCTCACCCTTGAATATGTAACATACTAGTTTCATTGCTTTCCCTGCATTCAATTAAATTCAAAATTGGTTTCTGAGAAACATAGCATAATGATTAGGAGGTGGCAATGATTCCAACATTGGTAAGTATTCTAAAATTTGTGAAGAATCAAATTTAATTAGAGCCTTCTTAGATTGAAAGTGAATCATTAAATGGTATTATGTAGTGCTGCAGTCCTTCTAGCATAGGCCATATTAAATGAAGGGTGGGAAATATCCCTGAGTTCCAGCTATTTGAACTAGTTTAGTGCTGCTGCTTTTGTTAGCAAAATAACTAAATCTCATAGTTATATGTTGTCTTAATTGTGCTATTATAATATGACAGAATAGGAGAGAAGGCTGATTATAGCTTAACACATTTGTAAGTACCAAGAATGGCCCAAAGGTAAGCAATTTTTTGTGTGTGTGAATTTTTAAATTTTTTTTACATAAATATTTTAGTTTGTGCCTAGAAAATAGGGACTTTTAAGAAGAAAAACCACAATACTTTTTAAATTGTCACACATTTTTAAAAAATTAACTAATTTTAGCCAAGCACGGTGGCACAAGCCTGTAATCCCAGCACTTAGGGAAGCTGAGACAGGAGAATTGCCAGTTCAAAGCCAGCCTCAGCAACAGTGAGGCACTAAGCAACTCAGTGAGACCCTGTCTCTACATAAAACACAAAATAGGGCTGGGGAATGTGGCTCAGTGGTTGAGTGCCGCTGAGTTCAATCTCCAGTGCCAAAAAAAAAAAAACTAATTTCTTTACATCATTCAGTATTTAGTAAATGTTCCAATTTCCCTTGTCCCAAATGTTGGGTATTTTATTTTTAGTTGGTTTGTCTGAATTAGGATCCAAATAAAGACCTCACATTGTGCTTGCTGTCACTTAACTATTTTTAAATCTATATATGTCCCCTTAAAATTTTATCCTCTTAAATCTGTTTTTTTCTCTTGATTTACCATTTATACTTTGCATGTTGAAATTGAGTTGGTTCTAAAATGTTTCTGAACAAATAGATTTAGGTGCGGTAACCTTTTGATGTAGCTTAAATGTTTATTTTCTATGAATTAGTAGTATAATTAATCATGATCTGATTTGGATTTGACTTTGGGGAGGGGGTAAGACTTTATAGGTTGTGTGGTTGTCCTTCAGGAGACATAATATCTGAGAGTCTCTAAGGCTTATGTTGGATAGATGAGCTTTACAATCTGGAATTTAACATACTTAGTAGGGTATAGTGATTACTATGAAGTACTCAACCACTTTCATACAGGTAGGATTTTTTTTTTTAATTTTCTAATTAGAGTAGATGAGGTCCATAGTTTTATGACTCACTTGTAGCTAATATAGCTTATTCAACAATTATGTGCATGCTAGTATGTTTCAAGGTGTTAAGTAATCCAAACTTTGTGAAACTCTCAATCTAAACATATACCTTTAGCTTTTTCACAAACCTGGTATATATATTTGACAGTTTAGCTAACAGAAGGGGCCTTACCTCTATAGCTTTGGATTTCACTGTATAGTTTACTTACAAGAGCTGGGTAGAGTTCTGCTCTGCCTTGCCCGTTGTCTGCTATTTTCTCCTTAAATATCAAACCTTTCCCCATCATTCAGAATACCCCTCATT
Organism: Geosciurus inauris; assembly: GCA_004024805.1. Lineage (NCBI taxonomy): Eukaryota > Metazoa > Chordata > Mammalia > Rodentia > Sciuridae > Geosciurus > Geosciurus inauris. The sequence goes on from PVHX01006456.1 coordinate 61,652, forward strand.
TGAGGGAATCAAGTTTAATGGTCCATTCACCACTAGTATACATTGAGAGAGTTATTCTTGCTTGTCCACTGAATTCTTAAAGTCCCCACAACTGGACTTTAAGAATGCCTGAATGGACCTGATATCTAGTAACCTGGCTTACTGTGATCCTATACTGGAGGAGTAGGGTGGGAGGACTAACCAAAAAAACTAAATACCAGTCACTGAATATAAGAAATTGACAACTACTTATTCATGCTTGTCCACTGAATTCTTAAAGTCCCCACAACTGGACTTTAAGAATGCCTGAATGGACCTGATATCTAGTAACCTGGCTTACTGTGATCCTATACTGGAGGAGTAGGGTGGGAGGACTAACCAAAAAAACTAAATACCAGTCACTGAATATAAGAAATTGACAACTACTTAGAAGGACCAAGCAGGCAGATGACTGCCATTGAAAAACTGAAAGAAAAAGGGCTAGAGATGTAGCTCAGTGGTAAGAACACTTGTCTTACATGTGTGAGGCCCTGAGTTCAATCTCCAGCACCAATGGGAAAAGGAAGAAAAAAACAGTTTTACAACTATATCCTCAAATATGAAGTTGTATTGTATTGAAAGAGTAAAAACAAGCTGTGTGAAAAGTAATTTGAGAATAAGATTCTTGGAACTAAACATGATTGTATAAACAAAATGCAACAGACAAAACAGAATGGATACTGCCAAAATCTGAATGTATTGCCAAGTAATTTGTTGCATGTGGATATGCCACAGTTTATCTGTTCATCTACTGATGGATATTTGGGTTGTTTCCAGGGTTTTGCTATTATGAATAAAGCTGCTGTGAACCATCATATATAAGTCTTTGGAAAACAGTTTGACAGTTTCTTTAAAACTTAAATATGTACTTACCATACAACCCATCCATTTCATGAATAGTTATTTACTCAGAAAAATAAAGACATATGTTCAAAGTGGTTTATGCCATTATATATTCATGCCAGCAGTGTTTGAGAATTCTGGTTGCCTCACACTTGGTTTTATCACTTCTTGTAATTTTTAATCATTCTAGAGAGAGTATAGAGGGAGTAAGAGATGAGTGAATTGAATACTTGGTGACAGGAGTGGATTGTGATAGTCATTTGTTCAAGTATTTTTGAAGTGGTCAAATATTTCTGGATCTGAAGTACACATGATAGGATTATACTTCCTAGCCTCCTTGTGTTGGAGTAGGGCCATGTGACCAGTTGGCAAATATTATAGTTTAGATCTTTTTTTAAAAAAAATAGTATGTTCAATAGCAACATACCTGTTAAAATTTATATGAAGTTACTCTGAAAACCACATACTTGACAAAGAAATTTTTACATTTATCAAAGGTAATTTTGCTTAAGAGGCTGTCATTGTTACACTTATTACTTAGTTTTATTAATTTACATGCATGTTCTTTACCATATGTTTATGCAGGTCTTCTAGATCATTCGTTTCATGTTGACACAAATACTGTTCATTACAACTGCTCTGGAAATGTAGTAGAGTTCACTCACGCCAATAGAGGTGAACATTAAAGTGGACTTCTGCAATGTGCTAGCTGAGGTTCTCAAAAATTACTGTCCTGTAATCACAGTTTACTAATATAGGGATCTTCTTCATGTAGTTTGGCATGTTCAGTCAGAGGTATGTTGGTACAGAAGTTTTTCTTGTGTCCTCAGCACACATTTGAATCAGTATGTCTATGCTTCAGCTCGTATGCTGTTTTAAATCTGAAAAATGTTTACTATTCACAAAGTTCACCTTTATAGAAGCCACTGCTGTAAGCTCTCAGTAAAGGCCATTTCTGCTGGGCAGTCACATTCAAAGCTTGGCTCTTGTCAAGAATCTTACAAAAGTTTAGCTAGTGGTTTTTCATCAGTTTGTTCCTGGAGGCTCTCTGGGGAACTGTCTTCGTCTGTATGTCATCATCCTCAGAAATCACATGTACTTCTGAAACAATTGGGACATTTTCAGCAATGTGAACTTCTATAGGACTCTCATCTGAGTTTGCTGGTTGATTGATTCAGGTCAGTCACACTCTTCATCACAAATTTCTACATTAGATTTTTCACCTCATTCCATAACTGTGCTGCACACCTCCTAGTTTGGATCTTGAATCTACTCCAAAGGTCTATATGTTGAAGTCTTGGCCCCAGCCCATAGCTCTATAGAGAAGTGGTGGAACCTTTGAAAAGTGAGGTCTAAGAGAAGGAAGTTGAAGTTACTGGGAGCATGCTGTTGAAGGGGATATTGGGACCCTACCTCCTTCTGTCTTTTTCCTTCCTGGCCACTATGAGAGGAATAGCCCTCTTCTGCTACATACTCCTACCATGGTGTACTGTGCTACTCAGGTCCAAAGCAACAGGGCCAAGTGACCATGGACTGAAAGCTCTGAAATCGTGATCCAAAATAAACCTTTTCCTTTGTTAGTCAGTTGATTATTTCAGATATTTTGTCACAATAACAGAAATCTAACACAGAAAATTGGTACCAAGAATGGGATTATTACTGTGACTATTCCTGATGATATGGTTTAGCAACTTTTGGAATTAGTTTTTGGAAGAGTTTGTAAAAGTTTGGAGAAGTGAGCTAGAGAAAGCCTAGAATGCAGTAAATGGAGCTTAATGGGTGATTCCAATAAAGACTTTAAAAAAAAAAAAAACCAGAATGCTGATACAAATTGAGACAGTAAAGGTAATACCTCATGAAGTTTCATGTGGAAATACTCAGTTGAGAATTACACTAAAGGCCATCCTTTGTACACTGGCAAAGAATTTGGATACACTGTATTTATGCACTGAGACTTCGTAGGAGCAGAGTTGAAAGGTGATGATCTAGTTTTTCCAGTGGAGGAAAGTAAAAGGCAGCAAGCTTTGTAGGCAGTGACATGGGTATTACTGGATTGTTTTAGCCAAACATACTAGAAGAATCAGGAGCAAGGGAAACAGAGCACAAACTTTGGAAAACTTTCAGTTGACTATAAAAGGAGTATGCTCAAAGTTGCTGCCAAGGATATGAGGTTGCACAAGAGATTAACATCATTAAGAAGGCAACTACTTTGCACCAGGACAACGGGAAAGATACCTCAAAGCCATCTCAGCAGTCCTGTTTAACTGAAAGTATAAACTCAACACTACTTCTGCAGGACTGCCTAGGAAATTGTTTTTCCAATGATTCATTTTATTTCTCAGAGGTTGCTAGTCTTGATTCAAACAGCGTGGGTATATGGCACAGACCTTAGTGTCATCCTTGTGATACTGGTTTTGTAGGCATGCAGAATGCAAGAGTTATGGGGTCATATCGTTCACCAAGGTTTCAAAATTCCATGTGAAGCCTATGCAGTGTGTGGCAGGGTTAGAATTCCTGAAATCAGCATCTGACATGGTGACTGATGAAGCTGTGAGTGAATCTAAAGCCGCAGGGGAGACTCCAGGAAGGTGGAATGCTTGCCAAGGGAAGCTGCAGCCCAAGAGAGTGGCCATATGTGAGTGGCAGCCAGCAAAGCCATAGGGGCAGGGCTGCCCAAGCCCTTGGGAACCTACATTCTGCCACAGTGTATCCTGGATGCCAGACATGGAGACTTAGAATTTAATGTTTGTCCCCCAACCCCCGGTCTCTGTCATACTTTGGTATGATCCATCCTTTCTGTGTCTCTCTCCCTCCCTTTTAGAATGGGAATGCTTACCCTGTCCCACCATTGTAGCATTGTTGTTTTATTTTAATAGGGGCTCACAGCTAAGAGTTTGCCTTGAGTTTCAGAGACTTTGAACTAGGACTTTTGAGTGGTGCTATTTCTGAACTGTTTAGACTTTGGCAACTCTTAGACATAGACTGAATGCATTTGTCATTGTGAGATGGACATGAACCTTTGGGGGCCAAAGGTGGAATGTTGTAGTTTGGATCTTTTTTTTTTTTAAGTTGTTGATGGACCTTTATTTTTTTCATTTATTTATATGTGGTGCTGAGAATTGAACCCAGTGCCTCACACATGTTAGGCAAGTGCTCTACCACTGAGCCACAACCCTAACCCTGTAGTTTGGATCTTAAATGTCCCACAGTGGCCCATGTGCTTGTCCCGAGCCCACGGCACTGTTGGAAAGGTAGCGGAACCATTATGAGGTGGAGCCTAGTGGAAGAAAGTTAAGTCTTTGGGGGCATCCCTTTGAAGGAGATATTGGAACACTAGCCCCTCTTCTTTTGGCTTCCAATTGCCATAAGGTAAGTACCTTTCTTCAGTACATGCTCCTGCCAGGATAGACTGCATTACGACAGGCCAACTGACCATAAACCAATACCTTGAAACCTGTGCACCAAAATAAAGCTTCTCTCCTTGGAAGTTGTTTATCTCCGGTATTTTGTCACAGTGATAGCTGACTAATACAGCCACTAACTAGTGAGCAGAAATGCCATGTATCATTTCTAGTCAGAGCATTTCATTGCTCTTCAGAGTTTTCCTGTCCATGGAGATGAATAACACTGCAGGTTAGACTTTTCTATTAGCTTGAATCACAGAATGAGAATGACAAAACCCCAATCCAACTGTGGTGGACGTACAACATGAGATGTAAATTTTCAAGCCCATGAAGTTTTTGAGTTATTTGCACAGCATGATCTAAGTTTATTCTGACTGAAAAATTCCTGACTTATTCATCTTACCTATAGATACGGAATTACATGTTAATTTGTCTTTCAATTTTCTACCTAGGACTTTCATTGTTTTTAAACTAAGTCTTGTAATAATTGAAGTCAATTGACTATGAGCAGTTGAAAGTGTGGAAGGCACTCTCTAAGGTGGCCTCAATGATTCCCACTTCTTGATTGTCATGCCTGCTCTAATATGCTCCTCTTAGGTGTAGGCAGGACTTAGATTCTCTTAAAACTATTAGAATGCAGCAGATAATGGGATGTCACTTCCAAAGTTACAATTGGCTTCAAGGTTTTTAAAATTCACTGATAGCATTTTCTTCTTGAAAATATATTTTTAAAAAAATTCTAGTCCATTTTAACAGATGAGAAATGATTACTGGTAGAAAGTCCAGCAATCTAGTGAATGTTACCTGGAAATCCTTTGTCTCCAAGCAGCTTCTAACTAAATCTCTGTCAGATTCCTAGATGAAATTTTTGAGGTGCTCCTTATTTCATACACAACTACCATTTATTCTACTTGTCTGGAAGATTGTGATACTCTAGTTAGTGTCTGCTTAAAAAATCATAGAGGGCTGGGATTGTGGCTCAGTGGTAGAGTGCTTGCCTAGCATATGTGAGGCACTGGCTTCAATTCTCAGCACCACATATAAATGAATAAAGGTTCATTGACAACTAAAAAAAAGAAATCATAGTAAAACTTGTATGAGGTTTTGGGCTTACATGCATCCACCACTAAAGTAAACTTTACCCACCTCCAAACATAAACTGTTTTTATTTGGGTCACAAATTACATTAACAAAAAAACAGTCTCAAATATGTATGATCCTCCCAAAACAATAAGTCTTTGTAAAACACTTCAGTTATATATTGTTCCCTCAATTCACATTTAAAAACTTTTGAAACTTCATGTTTTAGAATAATATGACTAGAGTTACCAAAGCAATACAGTCCTGTGTACTTTTTACCGAGCATCTCCCGATAATAGTATCTTATATAATCACAGTAAGTTGTCCAAACTAGGAAATTGGCAAAGGTACAATATTAACTAAAGTTTTTTCATGAATTCATTTTGAGTGTTTGTGCAGTTACATGAAATTTTATCACATATATGGATTCATGTAACTACCACCATGATGAAGGTACTCAATGTTCCATCATCATTAAATAGCTCCCTTATACTACCCCTGTAGAGCCATACCTGAACTCTAACTCATGACAGCCACTAGTCTGTTTGCCATTGCTATAATTTTGTCATTTTGAGAATGATAGTAAATGCAATCACACAATATGTACCTTTTTGAGGTAGGCTTTTTCCCACAGCATGACAGCCTCTACATCTATCTAAGTTATTACATACATTAAATAGTTTCATTTCTTTTTATTGTTAGGTAGTGTTCTAGGTTTTTCATCCATCTACCCATTTAAGGACTTAAGTATTGTTTCTAGTTTTTGTTATAAATGAGGCTATTGAATATTCATATACAGATTCTTGCATTTGCGTAAGTTCACAGTGATATAATACAAGGTTTATGACAGGTATGTGTATAACTTTAAAGAAACTGCCAAACTGTTTATTTCCCGGAAGGGCTGTACCATTTTCCATTCCTGTCAGTAATATGAGAGATCCAATTGCTCTGAATTCTTACCAGCACTTTATTTTTTGGTTTTTTTAGTTGTAGATGGACACAATACCTTTTATTTATTTTTATGTGATTGAACCCAGTGCCTCACACTATTTATTTTAGCCATTCTAATAGACATGTAGTGGTATCTCATTATGACTTTATTTTATATTTCCCAAATAGCTAATGGTTTAATCATCTTTTCATGTACTTATTTGCCATTTATGTACCATGAAGTATCTATTGAAGTCTTTGGCCTACTTTCTGATCAGATTGTTTCTTGCTGTTCAGAGTTCTTTCTCTAGCTGAATACTAGTTTATTAGATATGTGATTTGCAGCTAATTTTTCCTGTCCTGTTATATTCTCATTATCTTACCAGGCTGTTTCACATAGGAAAAGGTTTTAATTGTGATATAGTCTCTACTTTATCAATTTTGGGTTTTATGGATTATACTTTTGGTACTAAACATAACTTTTAAAATTCTAGAAGAATAACTTATACCCAGATATTTTCCCTTGCAATTGCTCTTTCCAAAATTGATTTTTCCAAGTTTATTTTCTTTTTTCCTAAAGAACTTACTCATTTTTTTAGCAGGTGCACTGGCACATTCTATAATTTTAGCTCCTTAGGAGGCTGAAGCAGGAGGATTGCCAGCCTCAGCAACTTAGCAAGACCCTGTCTCAAAAACCTAAGAGGGCTATATTTCAGTGGCAGAGTGCCACTGGATTCAATCCCTAGTACCCACCCCTCCTCTGCAAAAATTCTTTTAGATGAGATCAGCTGATGACAACTTCTTAGTTTTCTTTCATCCAAGAATACCTTCATTTTATCTTGTTTTCTGAGGGGTATTTTTACTGAATATAGAATTATCCATGGCAGCTCTTTTCTTTCAGCACCATATGTCCTGCCATTTCTTTCTGGCCTCTTTGACTTCTGATAAGAAATCTACTGTTATCCATGTTCTTGCTACTTTCAGTTGTTTTTTTGTTTTTTTGTTTTTTTTTTTTTTTGGTCTTTTTCAGCTATTTGATTTTCTGGAAATTAGTTTCTCTGGGCTTATCCTGTTTTCATTTCACTGAATTTCTTATAGATTTGTGTCTTCTGGCAAATTTGGGAAGTTTCTAGCCATTATTTCTTCAAATATGGTTTCATCACTCCACTCTAATTCTCCTAGAACTCCAATGACCTTTTATTATTGTCCCATAAATCTGAGGTTCTATTTTTATTCAATTTATATTGTTCAGATTGGATAACCCTAATGATCGAGTTCACTGATTCTTTCATTTGTCATCTGCATTCTTCAATTGACTCCAGTAAATTGGTTGTTGTAGTTTTTAATTCTAAAATTTATATTTAGATCTTTATAATACTTAAAGTAGGATGGTTCTGATTCTTGATACTAATGGTAATTTTGCATTCTATGGAGGACATTTTGAGTATTGTAAGACTCTGGTTCCTACTTAAATCTTTTTTATTTTGTAAGGAAGTAAAACCATTCATGTTATGATTTAGATATGAGGTGCACCCCAAAAGCTTATGTGAGAGATAATGCAGGAAAATTTAAAGGTGAAATTATGGGATTATGAAAGTCTTATCCTAATCAGTACATTTATCCCAATAGGAATTAACTGGATTGTAACAGTAGGCAAGTAGGGTGGGGCTGAAGGAGGGGGGTGATTGGGGGCATGCTTTTGAAGTATATATTATATCCCTGGTGAAGAACTCTGGAGCTTCCTGGTGCCATGTCCTGAGCTGCTTTGTTCCACCACACCCTTCTGCCATGATGTTCTGCCTCCCCTCAGGCCCAGAGTGATGGAATAGGACATCTGTGCATCGAGATCTCCAAAACCATGAGCACCAAATTAACTTTCCCTCCTCTAAAATTGTTGGGTTTTTTTTTTTTTTTTTTGAGGCTTAGTAAATTTATTGAAACATACAGGGTGTTAGCAATCATTCAGTAGTGTTAAATAAATCACATTACTACCTTGAATGTATAATTTTAAAATTATCAATATATATTTCATAACTAAGCCTTTGGCCAAAAAAAAATAAAAGGAGAATCACTTAGCACATTTGTTAAAGATCAATAAGAAATGGATTTTGAACATTAAAAAGATCAAGTCACTGAATTAAACAGCAGGAACCCTCACTAATCTAGAATCCCATAGTGTTGAAGGAAGCAGTGTCTGCAGAGCTAGTCATTTATTACAGTAATCAGAAGAGACGGGGTGAGCACACCCATCAGAGGTGGTGGCAGAGTTGTCGGGGCAGGAGAGCTGGTTTTATCAGGTTACATGTCCCAGAGGCAGCAGCAACAGAGAACAGTCCAGCAAGCTGTGAGGCAGGTAGATGGGCCCAGGTCCTCTCTTCTAGGGTCTTCTATCATGTACATTGTGGTCTTAGGAGGCTCCTGAGGCCCAGCCTGCCAGCTGTTACTGTGGATATCCTAGGTAGGGGTACCTCTGAGGAGGTGGGTAGGGCCCCACAATAGGCTCCATTGATTGTGGTGGATAAGATGGTATGGAGCTATTGGGCCTGAGCCTGTATGTGGTGGAGGGTTCTCTCAATTCATCAGGGAGCTTCAAAGTGCACCTCTCCTTGAACCTAAAATTGTTCTTGTCAGGTCTTTTGGTTATGGTAGTGAAGAAGCTGACACACAGTTCAGATGCATGTTGTGGCCCATTTTTACAGGCCAGATAGTTTAATTTTCAAAGCCATGCACAGTCTGCTTGGGTCTGCCTAGGACTTCCTACAAAGATTTAAAGAATCCTTTTCTCAAGTTCCTTTCTCTCCATAATTCTCCTTCAATCTATAATTAGGATGGGTAGGGAGCTGCCACTTTGCAGCTGTTCATTCAGTGCAGGACAGGGATGGTCTACAGGGCTTTACTCCACAGTCTCAGCCAGACTCAGTGATGGGGGGTGGGTATTTTTTTCCCCATGGTATTTACCTGGAATAGGGAGAATAACCAAATGGACTTTTTCCTACTGAGTCACCTTTTTCCCATTCCTATGGAATGGTCAGCCCATAAAGAAAAGTAACACCTATGCCATGAATACAGTTATCTGATACTAGACAAAGGTGCCAAAAACATACACTGGTGAAAAGATAGTCTTTTTAACAAATGTTGCTGGCAATACTGAAATCCATATATAGAAAAATGAAATTTAACCCTCTCTCTCACTCTTCATAAAGTGAACTCAAAGTGGTTCAAAGACCTAGGAATTAGACCAGAAACACTCTAATAGCTAGAAGAAAATGTGACTAAAGTGCAAGAAATAAAATAAGTGAGATGGCATCAAATTTACTGACATGTTTTGTCTACTGTTTCTTATTGAGCACTTCAAGATGTTTTGTACCCTTAGAACTTTTGGTGACAAGTCTATGAATAGGAAATTTTCTCAATCTTTGTAGGTCTGAAAATGTCTTGATTTTACACTGGTTTTTAAAAACTGGCTGGGTTTACATTTCTGTGTTGCTAGCATCTTGTATTCTGACAGGTATTGTTGAAAAAATTGGATGTCAATTTGTCATGTTTGAAGGATGTATTTTCTAATAGCTTCTGGGTTTCACTGAAATGTATGTGTTTAATAATTTGTATTGTTTAGAACTCATTGTTCTTTAAATTGAAACTACATATCTTCAGTTCTTGAAAATTTTTCTTTTAAAATATTGCTGTTTCTTTCCTGAACTGCTAGAAATTTTCAGTGTATCCTCCATAACTTAACATCTATTACATGTTACACCTCATTATTCCCTTTATGCTGTGTTCTGATTCCTTCACATCATTAAATTTTCTCATTTGAGTCTACTGTTTAACCCATCTAAATAAGTTCTATTACTTCCAGGGTTATTGTTTTCCAGTTTTTCTGTTGTTTCATAATCTTTCTCATTTGTGAATCTGTCTTTCCATTATCTCTGAGCATTTAAACATACTTATTTCAAAGTCCTACTACTTCTTTATTCCAGCTTCTTAAGAATTCTGCCATTCATTGATTTTTTTTATTTATTTATTTTTAATATTTATTTTTTAGTTGTAGGTGGACACAATAGCTTTATTTTACTTTTTTATGTGGTGCTGAGGATCGAACCCAGTGCCTCCCGCGTGCTAGGCGAGCACGCTACCACTGCGCCATAACCCCAGCCCCCATTCATTGATTTTTAACATTATATTTTTAAAAATTTTTTATCTGTGAACTCATATATTTGTGAGTTTATCTTTCAAAGAAGTTTTCTTCAGAGAGGGTTTTGTCTATTGCATGGTTGTGGACATATTTTCTTCCTTTGGAGAATTTTGTTTCTTTTAGGTTCCTGCATAGTTTACTGAAACTAAACTGGACGTTGTTTTTGTTGACTGTAACTTCATTATGCAGATGGTATAAATTGGCTTCTGTAGTCACACGCAGTCAGGTTTCTTGTTGGGCAACTTTATTTCAGCCCATGGCCTAAGATGGGAAATTTGTTTTCTGCTATTAACTGGGGTTAGTACATATGGATTTTTTGGTCCCTTTATTGGAACAGGGCTTTCCCAATTCTAAATGTGCCCCATTTCTCCTCCTCAATGTTAATTATGACTATAGTCTTTGTCCCTAACATTCAATCATTGAACCTCCTGATTACTAAGGTATATATCCAGTCCTGGTACCACCACAGGCCACATTTAAAGTTATGTGAGTTCTCTCTCCAATTCTGCCACCTGGAAACTTCTTTTTCTTCCTTGAGTTCAAGGAAGTTTTTTAAGAAAGAATGTTTGTATCTAGTTCTTTAGCTGCTTGGTCCACTGCAGTGAATAGCAGAACCTGTTTTTTTAAATAAGAATATTTTGCCAGTATGTTCATATCTTAGGAGCAAAGGAGCATATTCCCCACATCAGTTCAGTCTGTCTCTAAAAAAGAAGAGTTAATTGATATTTTTCACTTACCATTCATACTCTCCTATGAGGTAAATGGCATTATCTCCATTCTACACGCAAGGAAGAGGTTGAACAATTTGCCCTAAGTCACAGCTAGGCAATGGTGCGTCTAGAATTTAAACTGAAGGATATTACTCTAAAGTTGGGTACTCTTCCAAAAAGAAATAATGTGCAACCTGACCAAATTGCATATAAAAAATACCTAAGAATCATTATTGCAATTTCTTTTAGACATTTCTCATTTTCAAATCATAATCCCTAAAACCAGTTAACTTCTAGGAAATAATGAAACTGTTGAAGGACCTTTGTTCAATTTCTTGGCAATTCCCAGAACTGCCTCATGCTCAGTAGCATTAGACTTCAGATTGACAGCACTTCTTTGGCAGATGTTGTCCCAGGCGAAAGCCTATCTTGATAAAATAGAAAAATAGTATTGCCAGCTAGCCTTCCACTTACACCTTCCAAAATGGTTGGCACCACATTCTGTACTCAATGATTTGCTTTGGTAAATCTGTTTAACAGACTACCCAACTGTCTCCTTCCATGGAAATATTTTTCTCATTGTCTTTTGAAATGTATTTGAAGCAGCTTCTTTTAACCACTAAAAACAGACTTTTTTTATTTGGGGGATCTTTAATATTATGGGTAGTTCATATTGGACAAAACGTCTTGAACACAAATAAGTTAATTTTTTTTTTCTGTTCCTTCCTTATGCCAGGCTTTTCAAGAAAGAATGTTTGCATCTAGTTCTTTAGCTGCTTGGTCCACTGCAGTGAATAGTAGTTTTGGATCAATTCTTAGGGGTAACAGCAATGGGAGAAAATATGCATTTTTTTAGACGGACTGATATCATCCCAGTGCCTTTGGGATTTCACCCTCTTCTGGAAGTTTATGACTTTTTATTTAAAGCACTTGAGTCTTCTGAGTCTACCAAGTTTTTTGCTTTGTTTTTTCAAATTATCTTCAATAACACCTTTGTAAAAAAAAATTAAAAATGTCATACCCAAGTATACAAATATTTTGAATAGTGAGGTTAAAATGCAATGCAGCAAACAGATCAAAACCACACTAAAATTTCTATTGCATCAGTTTTGAAAGCCCTAGACCTTTTAGAGCACCCAGGAAGTTGTTTCCTTTCATGAAGTTCTGTTTTTAAAAATGTACTTTTTCTTTCAAACCTATAGATCCTGTTGAATGCAAAAGTAATTATACACAATCTCCAACTGCATTTTTAAAAATATTTTTAGTTGTAGATGGACACAATACCTTTGTTTTAGTATTTTTGATTTTGTTTTTCTTTGGGTTTTTTTGTACCGGGGATTGAACTCAAGGGTATTCGACCACTGAGCCACATCCCCAGCCCTATTTTGTGTTTTATGTAGAGACAGGGTCTCACTGAGTTGCTTAGTGCCTCGTCATTGCTGAGGCTGGCTTTGAACTCACGATTCTCCTGTCTCAGCCTCCCTAAGTGCTGGGATTACAGGTGTGCGCCACCGTGCCCAGCTTGTTTTAGTTTTTCTTTGTTTTTTTGTTTTTTGGGGTTTTTTTGGTACCGGAGATTGAACTCAGGGGCACTTGACCACTGAGCCACATCCTCAGCCCTATTTTGTGTTTTATGTAGAGACAGGGTCTCACTGAGTTGCTTAGCACCTCGCCATTGCTGAGGCTGGCTTTGAACTCGCGATTCTCCTGTCTCAGCCTCCCTAAGTGCTGGGATTACAGGCTTGAGCCACCGCGCCCGGCTTGTTTTAGTTTTTTAATGTGGTGCTGGGGATCAAACCCAGTGCCTCACAGTGCTAGGCAAACATCCTACCACTGACCCACAACCCCAGCATTTTAGAAGTTAATTTGTAAAAGAAATGAAAGTCTTTCTTGGTCTTTTGCTTGATGCAGGTGGAAAATGAAATGATCTTGTTTGTATGAATTTGTACAAATATTCCCCACTGGAACAATGATATAGAGAAAAGGGGTTGGTTACTTTGTTTCGCCTATCAAAATCTATTAAACCATAATTTAACAGCAGTACTTTTTATAAAAAACCTTTGCCAATTCTAGTTACCAGAGACCACCCATCCCAAACTGACTATATTTTCTAAACAAATATTTGTATGGGTAAAATCTGACAGAATTAGAACTTCTAAAAATCAAGAAATTATCCCTATCCCCAAGGGATTATATGTTTCAGAGGTAAGGAGTGGAAGTGGCAAAAACCTCCAGATGAAAAGTACAGCATGTCCGAAGGCTGAGAAACTAGTTTAGCAAAGTGTGACAATGGCTGGGAGATGGTCCTGAACCAAAAGTACTAAAGGACTAATAGAAGGTAAGATGATATACTCAGTGTCCCAACAGATGGGAATTACACTTTATGAACAGGAGAAAAGGGGTGGGGTTGTGGCTCAGTGGCAAAGTGCTTGCCTCGCACGTGTGAGGCACCGGCTTCAATTCTCAGCGCCACATTTTTTTAATAAAAAAGTCTATGAACAGAAGGAAAGGGAGAAAGATTCAACAGTAAGAAAATCAGTCATCAACACCCACAAACATGCTCAACATTAATCATACATCCCAGGGTACCCTCCTACATTCTCAGTAATGAACAAGCAGATCCTGCATGCTGAAACATGCAGTGAACAAAGCTGGCTGAGGAGAGTGCTCCAAGTAGAGGATACTGTATGAGCCAAGACCCAGAGGAGGCACAACCATTAGGTAAATATGTGAGTGATTTAATAATGAAGGGCATATCATTCACTTTGATGCTCTTAACTACCAGCATTTGCTTCTGATACATTCTAGAGGCAAACAATGGATGACCAGCTATGGAAACAACTTTGACACTCAACCTCAAATACTTTGACAAAATAGAAAAGAACCACTCTTTGCTTCAATTATTTATTTTCATTTACTGGTACTTTCTGGGATGGGATTGCTCCATGCCTTGATGGCTAGCCTGTATTGAGAAAACAGTTTCTAGCTCAGGAAGGGCAAAGGTTCCAAGTTTGCAGTCACCATGGCAGTGTGATATCCTGTTTGGGCTGACAGGCACTAGAGCTGGTCAGCCTAGGTCACACCAGCTGTGTGTCCGTGAACATCTCTCCATACCTCTCTTGTATAAAAGTGGAAAAGTGTTCACATGAGATATTTCAAACACTTCACCTAGAATAGTACCTGAGATGTAATTAAATATTAATTACCATGTAAAAAAGGAACCGTGGAGCCCATTGTTTGACCACTTTGTTAGGCTAACACTGTTTTACAACCTTTTTAAGTATGGCCTACTTGGAAAGAATTCAACGGGGCACTCAGAGCTTTTGTCCAGATCATTAGCATAAAGAGTGGTGATACTGAGTAGTTGTTTGAGTAACCTGCCAGACAAGGAACCAAGAAATCAGTGTTAGAGTAAGTGCTTAATAATTATCAAGAGCACCCTCAAGTATTTGCTATTTCCAGGGGAAAGTTGTGGCAGGCATGCTAGTTGCCTACCCAGAATCTATTCCCCTTTTCTTTCACAAACTCCTGATTTTGTCTGGGGCAATAGCGTGCCCAAGTAAAAGACTTCCCCTTAGTCCCTTGTAGTTAGGAGTGGAGATCTGAACCAGTGCTGGCCAGCTAAAAGAAAGAAGTTCCTAGATGGAACTTCTTGGAAAGCATTTCAAAAGCAAACTTGGATGGAATGAATGTGCCTGCTATCTTTTACTCTTTCCCCTCTTTCTTATCTTAAAGGGCTATGTGATACCTGGACGTGCAGCAATCAATTTGAAATGCAAAAGCAGGCAGAACAGCAAGACTGAAAGAGCATCAGCCCTTGGATTAAGCTCTGGACTTTAAAAAAAAAAAAGCTGCTATTTAAATTGAAATTCTGTAGTTGAATTTTAGTTACATGCATCCCAACACAATTCTAATGGGCCAAAGTAGCCTTCACTGGTGACCAGGACAAGCAAACTTTCTTTAGCCAAAGGCAAAACAGATAATGTAACTATGGCTGTGGGGTTGGGTACTCTGCTGCCCTTCATTTCCCTCTGAATCTGGGGTGTGATAGGGGTAAAATTATAAAATTTGGGGGGGCATTCTTCAAATTGAATTGTTTATTAGAATACTACTACAGATTTAAAAAAACATAGAAAATGAACACACTTAAATGCTATTACAGATTAGGCAAATTAGTCAGGAAAAAAGTTCTTCAGTGGATATAAAATGTAAACATTTGCCCTGGGATTTCCCACAGATGGCATAGTCCACAAGGACTTATTTGGAACAAAAATGTGACTACTGAATTTCCAGTACAGCCTCTAACTTCTGAAAACTTGCCACATTGAAAAAGTTCCTACCACACCCAAATTTTTCTATGCAAAAATACTGAATGGTTCCCAGTCAACTTGTACACGTTGAATACAGAGTACTGAAGCAAAACCAGTCTTCCAACAGTCAGCTGCCACTCGCTATGCTAACTGTATTTACATTAACTTTGAGAGAGATTACAAAAATATAAAGTACATAAAACCCTTACTTGAGCCTGGGGTGGGAGATGAAATATTTATTGCTTATCAAATGCTCCAGGGAGAGGCATCAACTCGGTACCTTGAACTTAGGGAGAGAAAATTAAGAAGAAGCTCTCTTCTGTTCAGAAAATGGGGACTCATAAACTTCCATCGGTGGGCAGGTACAGACCAGATGCTGATCTCCATATATGTCATCAATCCGGGAAATGGTTGGCCAGAATTTGTTCTCTGGTTTCACAAAGGGCTGGAAAGGACAAAAGATGAAAATACTAGGAGATGTTGTGAGAGTTTGTTCTTGGGGAAAAGGTAGCTGCAAAGATATTCCCCAGCCCAAAATACCGTTAGCCCAACAAGTACTAAAAGCTATTCTGTCAAAAAACAAACAAACCAGCCAGTGCAGTGGCACACACCTTTAATCCCAGGAATTTGGAAGGCTAAAGCAGGAGGATCACAAGCTCAAGGCCAGCCTCAGCAACTTAGCAAGGCTCTATGCAACTTAGGGAGGCCCCATCTCAAAACATAAAAAGGGCTGGTATATGGCTCTCTAGATTTGATCCCCAGTACCCCTCCAAAAACTTCAACTTTTGCCTTGGCAGTGGCACAGACCTGTAGTCTCACAACTTGAGGCTGAGGCAGGAGGATAGCAAGCCAGCCTCAGAACTTAGCAAGCATCTCTCTTGGCTTCAATCTCCACTAATACATTAAAAAAAAAAAAAAATCCATCCGGGCACAGTGGCACAAGCCTGTAATCCCAGGACTTAGGGAGGCTGAGACAGGAGAATTGCAAGTTCAAAGCCAGCCTCAGCAATGGCGAGGTGCTAAGCAACTCAGTGAGACCCTGTCTCTACACAGAACACAAAATAGGGCTGAGGATGTGGCTCAGTGGTCGAGTGCCCCTGAGTTCAATCCCCGGTACCAAAAAAAACAAACAAACAAAATCCAACATTTGAGCCTTGTCCCTATGTCACTCCCAACAGACTACAGTTCTTTCTTCATATAAAAATCTGAAAGAAGGCAGACTGCACTTGGGCCCATTTCCTGTTGAATGGTAGCAGAAAACATGTTAATCTACCTGACAGAGATCCCCTACTATTCAGTTTTCTTCCTGTGTTCCTGTGGATTCTAACCCTGTGGTAGATGTCCTGCTCCTGACCTCAGGCCCTGAAAGCCAGTGCCTTTGCCCTATGTTCATCACGACCCACATATCACAAGGTGTGCCACACAGGGTTTCTCTAATGAGACTATAGAAAAGCAAATCCCTCAGGGGATGCAACGTAGGCAAGTAAACACCAACGCGGTTGACACATGCAGCTTCAGAGGAGAACTTACAAGTGGGAAGGCCGCCACCTCCCTGGAATATGGCCGATCCCAGTGGGAGGATGTGACGCAGGTCAAGGAGTGTGGAGACATCTGAGAGAGACAAGGACGACAGTCAGAGCAGTCCACTGCCTTCTGCTCTATGCCTTGATTATGGAGCTTCTGCTGGAAGCCCATAGAGAGGAGGTGTCGTTCAATTTTGGGGACAGGAAATTTTTTGATGAAATATTTCAATCATTAGAAGGGTAGGTAATAATAAGCACATCCACCACCCAGCACAGTCACATAAATATTTTGTCATACTTGGCTTTACCTTTTAAAATAAGACATTACATAGTTAAAGCTGTAACTCCTCTCTGCATCTCATTGCTTGCTCTCCTCCCCAGTGACAATTACTGTCCTGAATGTGGTGTTTATCAGTCTCATGTTTTTAACAGTGACTACACACTGATAAACAGCATATAGCACAATTTGGCACATTTTTAAACTTATCAACCTATGAGAAGCATTCTCCACTTGTTTCTATAACTCAGTATTATATTCTTTGAGGTATCTATTGCTATTTTTTAAAATAGCCTAAATCTTGGAAGAATCAATATCCAGGGAGAAAAAGATGACAGTAAAAATATATTCCTCAGATTTAGCAAGGGCCTACCTTCTCTAGGAAGTGGCCCCTACACGCCAACTTGCCTTAGTTTCTTGTTTTCTGGCTTATAGCCATAGAGACACCACTGCAGCCCTCATGGTATATTCAATTCATGGTCCTCCAGCCCAGTGTCTACACAAAACTTAAGCTCTAACCAGATATAAAATTAACATGCTATGGAAGAGGTAGGGTAACGCCCAACAAACTTTTCTCCAACATGGGTCATATATACTACAAAACATCCAGGCCAGATCAAATATTCCCAGAGGCCACTGTTCCAATACAAGAACTTGTGTTTATACAGTATAGAAGTAAATGCATAAGTTCTATTTATGCTATAATCTCACGACAATGCCTCAGAGACTGGGAAGAGTAAGAATGCTTCAAGTCCTTCAGCTTCCTCTCCCTCCTTTGGCAATCAGATGGGTACATGTAGGTATGTAGCTCCCACCTCCACATTATATCTGAGAACTCACAGTTTTTCAAGATTTAAACTGCTAAGAAATGACTACATCTTCTCAGAAGAATTATCTGATTCTAGGCAAGAATATCTTCAGATGAGAGTTCAGGAGTTGCCAGCATATTATCCAGGCACCATTTCCTCCTTGATGGGACATCTGAATTAAGTACCAGCACCTACGCACCTTCAGTGGATTGACCCTAGGATCGATGCGCCCCTCTTCAATGTCAGCAATTTCCTGCCGAATGTTAATCATGGCATCACAGAATCTGTCCAGCTCTGCCTTGTCTTCTGACTCAGTGGGCTCAACCATGAGGGTTCCCGCCACAGGCCAGGACATAGTAGGGGCATGAAATCCTGCAAAGGGAGATAGAAGAACTTGCCTCACTTACTTTGGCCTCCCTTTATAATTTACCCTAAGGAAATCATCAAATAAATTTGTGCACACATACATGTATCAATATATGTATACACATACATACTGTACATACACATGTATACACACACATATATACATGGAGATTCGTCTTAGCAGGGTTACTCAAAGAAAAACTTAGGATATAAGCTAATTTCCAGCAATAGGAATTGTCTGAGTAAATTTTACCGGACACCCATACAATAACTGTGAAAGCATTAAAAAATATATAAACTCATTGTTGTTAAATTGGGTAAACCTTCAAAATTAAGTGTAAAAAGCAAATTACTTATTATCCCACTTTGGTAAAACAATAACAAAAAAGACAAATACTAAATGTTAACAGAGGTTATCACCAGGTTTCACTTTGATTGTGTTTTACGCTCTTTGAGACTTGAGGGTATAGCTCAGTGGTACAGCATGTGCTTAGCGTTCACAAGGCCGTGGATTAATCTCCAGCCTGCCCACACATTTACATACACACACATACACCACAAAAAACAAATGCCTGGGCTGGGATTACAGCTCAGTGGTAGAGCACTTGCCTCGCATGCGTGCGGCACTGGGTTCGATCCTCAGCACCACATAAAAATAAAGATATCGTGTCCATCTACAACTAAAAAAATATTTAAAAAAAAAAAAAAAAAACAAATGCCTTTCTACAATGATCATACCTTACTTACAATTAAGAGAAAAATATAGCCTATACAACTTTAAGTAATGAGATAACAGACATTAAGGTGCCTACAGTAAATATTGTCCCTATTTTATAAATGAGAAAACTAAGACTTGGTCAGTACTGGGAATGCAGCATAAAGTGTTCCTGTTTCCAAAAGTTTTCGTATGTAAGATGAATCAATAAGAAATGTGATCAAGCCAGGCGCAGTGATGCACACCTATAATCTCAGCACTTTGGGAGGCTGAGACAGGAGAATCCCAACAGTGAGGCTCTAAACAACTCAGTTGGACCCTGTCTCTACATAAAATACAAAAGAGGATGTGGCTCAGTGGTCGAGTGCCCCTGAGTTCAATCTCAGCACCAAAAAAACAAACAAACAAAAAAGAAATGTGATCAAAAGGTTTCCTGAACAAAAACAAACATTTTTACATTTTTCCGTGAAAAAAAAATTTTTTAAATTTAGGCATGGTGCTGGGGATTGAACCCAGGGCCATGTTTGCGCTACCTGTGCAGTCTTCCACTGAGCTATATCCTCAGCCAGTCTGTGAGACTTTTAAAAGATGAAGAGTAACTCCCAGGTTGATAACACCTGTGAGCTAATCTTGCCCCAGAGTTCAGAGGTTCCCAAATTCTGGCATGTGTTATGACGTGGAGTGCTGTTGTCATGTCTGCATACCATAAGGAATTATGTTCCCAACATTTTATTACAAAAATTTTCAAACAAAGATAATTTGAAAGAACCCAAATAAATACCTATCACCTAGATTCTATAATGATGTTTGCTTTATCACATTCATCCAGCTTATTATTTTTTAATTTTTTTGTAGTTGTAGATGGACAGCATGCTTTTATTTTATTTATTTTTACATGGTGCTGAGGATCGAACCCAGTGCCTCACACGTGGTAGGCAAGTGCTCTGCCGCTGAGCCACAACCCCAGCCCCTCCAGCTTATTTTTGATGTATTTCAAAACACACTGCAATCATCAGTATACTTAGCTCTTAAATACTTCAGTATGTATATTAACTGGAACTCAATATTTAGTCAGACATTGGGGGGGTACTAGGGATTGAACTCAGGGGTACTCAACCACTGAGCCACATCCTCAGCCCTATTTTGTGTTTTATGTAGAGAAAGGGTCTCACTGAGTTTCTTAGGGCCTTGCCGTTGCTGAGGCTGGCTTTGAACTTGCGATTCTCCTGTCTCAGCCTCCCTAAATGCTGGGATTACAGGATTGCGCCACCGCGCCCTGCTTTTAGTCACACATTTTTTGAGAATATTTCAACAAAATACACAATGAGTAAATTAGAGACAGGTACTATCAAAAATACACAATCTTAACTGTACCTTTAATGAGTTTTAACAAATGCATACAATTGTGTCACTCAACCAGTAAAGGAGTGTTTATTTTTAAATAATAATTTGATTTCATTGAAGTCTGTCCTCAATTCACTGTCAATGTGGTGTAATGAAGTGTGGGATATAAACAGTACAACCAAGAATTGAAAATTTTCATCTCAACTGGCCATTACTCGTTACTTTTCACACGCCTTCTTAAAGCAAATCATTAAAATTCAGATAGGACTCCACATTCCTCCAAAGGCAAAGTTCTCCCCACCTTAGCCTTTCTGTGAGTTGAAGCATCCTTGATATTATTCATAGTGTCACTAAGAAAATGTTAGTATAATGAGGGATGTAGCAAATGAACTCCCATAAATACACAAATAAGGGACCCATGCCTCTCAAAATACTTGGGAGAAAGCTGAATTTTTGTGAAAACAGGCACCTATTTCTTCATCTCAGAAGCAGCTGCAATGGCTATGCCTAGACCAAGGTGGGCAAATGTCTCCAGAGCCATATGTCTCTTAACACTTCTACAGGTCACCTGCTCTGCTTCCTTCCCTTTTCCACCAGCTTATCTTTTCATGGACCCAGTATTTACTAGGAATGGGAAAGGAGTAGGAATTTATCAGAAACACAGGAAAGGAATAGCAATCCTTTTCTTTGGGATTTAAAATTTTAACTATCAAGACTCCTTTTCTTGGCTCTGATGCATCCAAGATGCATGTTTTAATGTCTTTCAAAGGGCAGGAGTATAGTCATAGAGGAAAAATTTTTCACTATTAAAGGTTGCCAATAACCCTAGTTTCCCCATTTATCCCATGAATCAGTATACTGTGGTGCCTGAATATTCCATTTGTGCTTTGAGGAACTGGTCTGTAAGCCAGAAGGTACAGCTGCATGAATGTCAGAAGTTACTTATCCTAAGCCCATTTACCATAATCTTGGAGCCTCTTGGCCACATCCACAGCATCAATATTTGCAGACTTTTTGAAGGGTCTTGTGTCCAGAATAAATTCATGAGCCACAAAACCTGTTCAGAAAAAAATTGTTTCACTTTAAGGTTAGCATCAGTTTGTTTTGCCCAAATAATTCAGCTCTTTTTATGCATATTAGTGAGGACCAAGAAGCTATGAGTACTTGGTAAGTTTATAGCTGGCAATGGAGATTTCATTGACTCTCATTACATGTGTGTCTGATTTTATTTTACTACACACCCATGAGCCTGATCATAGCTGATGGGAAGTGGGAAGCATTACTGGAACATTCAGCAGGAGGTATATGGAGATGAGATTATTTCTACTCTGAGGACCTAAAATATACAGTTAAATATAACATTGTAGTCCTGATCCTTTCACACAAAATATTTCTAGTGCCAAAGATCCACATAGACTTTTTTAGCAACTTTACCCTCAACATGGACTGACAGTTTTTTCTGGATGTGTAAATATATATTAAACATATGTCCATAGGACACATACAGAATTTTATGTAATTCTTCAAAAGAGCTTTTGGTGTTACCATGCAGACTGAGAATTAGAGACAGGTACTATCAAACTACACTGAAGCGGCAAGGAAGCAGTGAGGTAAAGTCCGCGTGGGACAGTTCACTTTGTTCTAATTTGTACGCAGATGAGCTTCTGACCACCCCTCCATCGTCAATTAAAAAAAAACAAAAAAAACAGTTAGACAGTATTTGATAACAGAACATTTCTGGGGTCTTCCCAAATTCTGGGTCTTCCCAAATTCTACAGTCTACCAACTGATGAGTTTTTCTAAGAAAAGTTTCTAATCTCTAATATTGTGAGACAATAACATACTCAACTTGCTTTCCTGACTCTTGTTGGCAGGCTGAGGGGAGAGTCTTCCAAGCAAAGGTTCTGTGAGAGCTGAAAGGCACCACCAAGCCAAGCCCAACCCAGCATGGCTAATACCAAGACTTCATCTGCAGAGGCCCCACCACAGCCAAGTGGTTTGGGAAGAGCTCCATTTTTAAAATGAGGTTCAGATGTTATTGTCTAAATCCATATTCTATTGCATTCAAATAGAAACTGGTGAAATTTCAGCATCTTTCTCTACTTGAGCCCTAAAAAGGATTAAATTTAAACTTGGTGGCCATCAGAGGCCAGATACCAAGATACTCATCTTTGCAACTTTTAGGAGAAAGGTAAGCCTCCTATGGCATTTGGTTGAGTCAGGACAATCTGAAGTAGAAATTATATAAAATGATTAGTGCAAGTTTGAATTTTCACCAAGTATTTCCCGCTATGCCTAATTAACTATAGCTTAAATGTGAAAAGATACTAAGACAAAGGAGCATAAAAGAGAGAAGAAAAGTGTCATGATGGAAAAGCAAAAGAAAAGTGGCTTAGCTCTGTTGGTGCCACCTCCCTTTGTGCTAATTGTCTTGGGAGGCTGAAAACAACAGGGAATATGCTATAGGGAAAGAGGGCTTCCAAAAACCCTTCTTAAGGGCAGCAACTGAACCTGGCTTATCCCAGGACCTCAAAGAAACTGCCTAGGTGGCACACATCTATAATCCCAGGGTCTTAGGAGAGTCAGGCAGGAGAATCATAAGTTTGAGGCCAGACTCAGCAAGTTAGCGAGTCCCTAAGCAGTTTAGAACCTATCTCAAAATTTTAAAAAATAAATAAAAAGCCTTTGGGCGTGTAGCCCAGTGGTGAAGCACCCCTAGGTTCAATTCCTAGTAACCCCCTCCCCCTTAAAAAAAAAAAAAAAAAAAAAAGAGGCTGCCTAGGAATATTGGAACTGACTATAAATTATTTTGTAAAGCTTGGGTGGGCAATAAAACCTTCTCCAAGCTTTTCAGTGATAACTCAGGAATCATGATGAAGAGAATCTAAACTTTTGGCTGTTTCCCTGAAAATGCGATCAGCTACACTATGCCCTTGGTCTCAGCAGGATCACTTTGGACTGGGGCCTTGGCCCTAAGGCCTCTACCCATTTACAAAGCAGGGGCCACCTACACAGGAATTTGCAAGCAGAATTCGGTTTTGCTAGGGTAAAAAGTAGATAGGCATAGAAGAAACTAAAACAATAAAGCACTGGTATACTAATAAAGTCACCTCCTGCTGTTGGGAACTCCATTCAACTCACACAAGGAGCTGAGGGCCTCCCATAAGATCAAAAACCTGTAAAGTTTCTAAAATGCTTACTTTAAAAATGTATCATCTTACCTAAGGTAATTCCTTTCTTTTCTCATCCTAGCAGAATACATACTAGTGGTCCTCAACCTCACCCCCACCAATGCTTGCCTGTTACTTCCTTGTTTCAAAAAACCATAAGCCTCGATAGTTTAGCTGGTATTCAAATCTCACAAAGAAATGGCTCTTGTAAAGGCAAGCCTGGAGCTGATTAAAATGATTGCCTCATAGTCATACATAATTCCAAAGTCTTCGTTAGAGCTGGTAAACATGATTAAGATGAATGGCAGTCTTCTAATATTGCCATTGGATGTTTTAAAATACAATGTGTTTATTGGGAACGTTTCTATTTGGTGCCCTGGGGAGGTACAGTGGTGATTGTTTTTAGGCCGTAAAATACTAAGTCTCAAACTGTGTAATGAATGTATTTACCAGACCAAATATGAGACATTTTTTGGTTTCATGAATTTTGGGATTGGGTAATAAAGTCTGTACCAATCTATTTCTTCTTGGAATGAGAAATACTATTTGTTATTTAATTCTGGGGTAAAATGTCAAAACAAATGGAAATTTCATCTATCTTTTTCTACCACAAATCCCCCAGGACAGTGAGTGAGTTGCGGGGCGGGGGTGGGGGGTGGGGAGTGGAGGTGGGGTTGGATAGACAGTTCCTACTTAAAGCTGTCATTTAAATGCTAAGCACATGGTAGTACCTGTCCCTCTCCTGCAGGGTGCCAACCACCCCACACAGTTTAAATGGCATTCATTCTTGTATAAGTAACTAAACGTTGCATTGTACAACTTTGAACATATTAAAAATCACTGAATAGTAATGCATTTCAAATGAGTAAATTGTATGACAGGTGAATTCTATCTCAATAAAGCTGTCTAATAAATATTAAAAAGTTTAAAAATATAAAGAATTAAGCAATTAGGCAAAAACTTAAGTCTTGTAAATTAAAGCAATGAGGTCATTTTTCATACATCAGACTAGCAAAGATGTTTCATTTTTTTACTTTAGTGTTTTTAGCCTGATGCTCTGTCCTCGCTAGGCCCTAGTGTGATGGTCATTCTCATATGCTATTAGCGTAAAATAAATTGGCACAAAGTCGGGGGTGGGGGGGGGCGCAAATTGAGGCTATAGATATCAAGAGCTTAATGCATTCTTATTCTCTGAGATGACAATTTCTCTTCCATGACTCTAACCTAAGGAAATAATCAGAAATTTTAAAAAATAAAAATCTAAGTGAAGGATTCTCATTGCAGCATTGTTACAAATACAAATAACTGAAAATAAAACTAAAGAATCGGTTAAATAATGGTACATTCATACAAAAGAATCAGCATAGCCAATGCCAAAGAATATTTCATGCCATGGAAAATGCTCATAAGACAAAGTTAAAATATAGTATAGAAACTATTTTTAATTGAATCAACATAGCCAATGTCAAAGAATATTTAATGCCATGGAAAAATGCTCCTGATATAAGATGATGTTTAAAAACAGGATTAAAAACTATTTTAAATATGACCTCAATTGTATAAAACAAAGATGAAAAGGAATACAGCAAAATATTAAATAGTTGGCTATGCCTGATTGACAGAGGCATGGACCATTTAATTTTTCTTCCTTGTGCTTTATTTTCCAAAATGTCCATGTCGAAAAATAACATTATTTATATAATCAGACAAAATATTTATGCTAATCCTTAAAGCAAATACCCAACAAGCAGGATACATATCACACAGGAGCTATATTTGAATTAATTAGTAGTTCTAGCAGCTTCTTTAGCACCTACCTCAGAAACACCTTCTCATGTTGCTTAGAAACATACTGCCTACCACTACTTTTTTTCCTACCCTCTGGGGGGAGGGGGACACATTCCTAACCAAAGCTTCTGGATATTTAGTTCTTTCCTATTTTCAAACTCCCAAACCACCCCTTTGGATACATATTTATAAGGTGAGACCTGCCTTTGAATTAAAGATCACAGATGTAGATGTACTCTGCCTGGCTGGAAAAACCAAGAGCCCAGGAGGGGCCCAGTTGCTATTGCCCAGGTCTGGCCTGCTGGTGCCTGGCTTCTCACTGCTGGTCTCAGTGTCTGTTCTGCTCTCATTCCAGGACCACAGCCAGAGTTCCAAAGACTTACTGGTTCTTGGTTCCAGCTTTTCCCATTCAAGGTGACTCTATTCCCCCATCTATTATTCTATTGTAGCTTTACTCTCCCTTCATAGACTTTCCCCTGGCAGCTTAAAATCATATTGTCTCCTCTTTTAAAGTTACATAACTATGTAACTTTCTTACTGAAACACCCCAATCCCCTTTCACTACCAAACTTCTAAACCGTGAAAGTTTCTCCCTTCTCCTTCCCAATTCTGGGTCAACATCTCAGTCCATTTCCTTTTCCATCTGGTATGTGCCTCCCCATTTGCCCAAACTACTTTCAAAGGTTACCAAAGGCTTCTTAATTATTGAAGTCAAAGCTTCTTTGAAAAACTCGTATTATAAAGTCAGATTTATCACTTATACTTCAATAAAACCGTAGAAAAATATGAATTCATGAAATAAAATCAGCTCCTCACTCTCTATAGTCTTCCTTTACTCATTATGCAATATCACGCACATTTATCTGTTGACTACATGTGACAGCCCAGGTATGGGTGCTGGAGAAATGAAACAGACAGTCTCCACCCTGGTGGAGGTATTTTACTGTCATTTCTCAATACTCCTTCCTTGTGTTCTTTTCCAAGACTCTGCTCTTAGACTCTGTGGTCATGGTCCATGTCTAAATGTCTACCTGGCTCTTAGCTCCATCACCTCCCATCACTTCTAGGGTGACTTTGTTCCCCCACTCATTAGTCCCTCTGTTATAAGCCTACAAGGTTTACCTAAAATTTCTCTTCATACTCAACTAATCAATCAGTAACTACATTCAACCGATTCTACTTCTAAAGGGCAGGTTTATTCCTTGCCACTGTCTTAACGATTGTAATAATCGTTAATGAATCCTATAGCAACTCCCTTCCCCTACCCCTGCTTTCTACCCACCAAGATTCTGGCTGCCCAGGCCACTCCTTTTTCTCTGGGTTGCTCCTATGACTGTTTACCCAGGATCTCACCTGCAGCTTTTCCTTCCAGGTTCATTTTAGCTAGCTCCTGCCAGAAGGGTCTCTCTACTATTCCACCCTGCCTTGCCCAGTCTGAACAGTTTCACTTTTTGGGAACAGCCCTACATAGCATTTTGTGAGTAATCAACTCATAGTATTTATATACATGCATCTCTCAGTGCTGTGTGTTCCTTGTTGAAATGGGCTATGTAAACTAAGTGCCTAGGATAGCCTTCTTACAGTAACACTATTAACTAAACCAAGGTTATTGTCAAGAACACTACATTTTCTGGGCACAGCAGTGCATGCCTGTAATCCCAGTGGCTCAGGAGGCTGAGGCAGGAGGATTAGGAGTTCAAAGCCAGCCTCATCAACTTAGCGAGGCTCTAAGTAACTCAGCAAGACCCTGTCTCTAAATAAAATATAAAAAGTGGGTAGAAGTGTGGCTCAGTGGTTAAATGCCTCTGGGTTCAATCCCCCAAAAGAAAAAAACAAACAAAAACCTAACTCTACATTTTTCTCTAGTATACGCTAAGAAATAGAAATCTCCTCCCACATCACAAGTCAACTTAGTTGGACCAAGGAAAAAACCAAAGTGATGGTAGTCTAAAGTTGATACTTACCTCTTGCACCCCTAAAAAGGACTCTATAGTGTTTTTCTAATCGCTTTGCCATGTAGTTGGCATTTAATATAGCAATTTCTGTGGCCTGTTTAAGGCCCTTGCCTCCCATCATCTGCAACAAAGAGAAAAAAAGCCATCAATCATTGAACAGGTGAATCCAATGACCAAGATACTAATCAGACAGCCTCAGATAAACCTCACTCAAAAAAGATGTCAGCCTACCATAACTCTCTGGATTAAAAATGAATGGAAAATTCTAAGGAGGATATCTGTCAGTCTTTTCAGAGCCTGAAATAATTTTTGGTTTTCTCCTTTCAGCAATAATTTTATTTCCCCAATCCCCAAACCCCATACCATGGATTGAACTCAGGGACACTTTACTACTGAGCTACATCCCCAGTCCTTCTGCTTTTTATTTTGAGACATGGTCTTGCTAAGTTGCTAGAGGTCTCACCAAGTTGCTAAGGCTGGCCTTGAACTTGTAATCGTCCTACCTTAGCCTCCTGAGTCGCTGAGATTATAGGCATGTGACATGAACCCACATTTTTTATTATAGTAACAAAGTCTACAACAGAGCAAAGTTGATGCTGACTACTGTATTATTTAAAGAGAAAAAATAACTATTCTTTGGTACAGGTATTTTGGGGTAGTGTTTTGTTTATTTGTTTACTGTGAATTTAAGATATTTCCATTATTGCCAGGAGTTCCATGAGATCTTGGTCAAAATCTCCATTGAATCAATTTTGTACAATTGGTTTTCCTATTGTTAAAAATAAATGGGCTTCTCGGGGGCTGGGGTTGTAGCTCAGTGGTAGAGCGCTTGCCTCGCATGCGTGAGGCACTGGGTTCGATCCTCAGCACCACATAAAAATAAATAAAGATATTTACGTCCATCTATAACTAAAAAAAATTTTAAAAATAAATAAATAAATAAATGGCCTTCTCTGTGGACAAATGCCAGGTTCAATCTTACTCTATTCTGATGGCTAATAAATCCCTGTGATCATACGAGAAAATGTTATCACTAGCAAAGAACTTAAAATCAAGACTCTAAATTTTCACTATCTACTTTCTTTCCCAAGGATCTCCTCTATGATGGATGCTCAATATATATTATATATGTACCTAATATAAAGTAAACAAGAAATCACCAAAGAAAGCAATAGTGGTACCAAAATCCAAAGTAAGGAGGGGACACATATCCCCAGGCTAGTCTAAGGATTCCTAGAGTAAAAGTTAGACTTTGGAAATTTTAAAATGGGCAGAATTTGGATAGGCAGAGAGAAAGGGGGAGACACTCCAATTAAGAAGAAAGACAAAAACCAAAGTGTGGAAGCAGGAACATGCCTGTCATCTTGGAGTCACTGTAGGACAAGGTGGATTATGACTACCTCTTCTAAGCCTCAAAGCTTCCCTAGGAAGGACGTGGCCTTGGTTCAGCCAGCCTCTGCCTCTCCACATACATTTCAGAGTCACCAATCATCTTTCTCAAAATGCTGACAGTTTCAGACCAACCCCATGTATGTTGAATTTTGTTCTCTCTGGGATGGGGCCAAGGCACATGGCATATGCTAGTGAGAACCAGTGGTAAAGACAGTAGGAAGTAGGAGAGACTTGTGGGCCTTTAGTCTAGCAGTCCTGTGGGACTGTCCAAGAAGGATCACAGCAGGGAAGGAAGAGGCTCCTGCTAGTCTAAGGGATAAATAACAACAGCCTGAAATAAGAGAAAGCCCCAGATCAGCAGACTAGCTTAAACACTATTTATTTAGTGTTTAAACTGAGACTCTGTCTGGTGTTCCAGGCACATCACCAAACCAGCCTCAGGACATTTATTTTCTATATGTGGGAAATCATTTCCAACCCAAATATGTCCATACAAATAACCCAGATATAAAGAATCCAGGGATCAAAGGGAAATGGGAATTGAATTCAGTTTGCAAAGAAACAGATCTTTATTCTGATTGTTTTTGTTACGACTCTTTGCAAAACAACTTGAGTATCATTTTTAAAAGCACATTCTAGTCTCTGAGGTGCAGAATTGTTCCAGCTTCCAAGAAACTTTCCATTAAGAATCATAATGCCACGCTGCTCATGAATAACAGCCACCCTACAGAGTCATCCCGTGTGATCTGCTTAGCTGAATTTGGAGTTTTGTTTCACCAGCAGCCACCCTTCCTTTAATGAAGGCCACTGGTTTGGGGAAGCTGCTCTAATTAGCAGCTTACACAACATTCTTATCCACAGGCTTGACAATCAGGAGATGGGTAGGCCAGTTTGAACACAAGCAGTATAAAATAAACTCTGGCCCCAGTGTGTTTTGAGAAAGACAAAGGAAAGAAGCCTAGTCTCTGACAAAGTCTAATTACCGCTAAAAATGTAGCTCCACAAGCCCTAAAGGGCAAAGAGCTTTTGGAAACCACTACATAAGCAAATTTCTACTACTTTTCGTCTTATTCTCCAGGTCACCAAGAAATATAAAGTGAAGTGAGATTTGTTCCTAAAATTTATCCCAGGATTTCAACAAAGCATGATAATTAGCATGTACACTTGCAAGAGGCTGTGTGTAAATCTTACAGGAAACCAAATGACGCGGCCAGAACATCCACATGACTCATGGAACTTAATTGTATCTGGAAAAATGTATCTGGTTCGTCAGTTTCTCTGATGTTAAACCCACTATGAGAACCCAAAGGAAATAGCCTAATGAGGAAGAGATGAATTTTAGCAGATCTCTTCAGGGAGGTTTCTCCCACCCAAGCATTAGCAGTGTCACTGAACCACATTTCGCATCATGAATTTCTTCATTTTTAACCCAGGAAGGAAGTGTGCAGCCTCCAGTTCCCCACCAACACAAATCCTCAAGTCTCACCTTAATATAAGCCCAGGAAATGGGCAAGATGGAACTGGAGCCCCATGGGGCTGCACTGACGGTCCCCACAGGCCAGGCGTCTTCATGTGGCTTTACTGAAATGATGGGATGATTGGGTAGAAAGGGGACAAGATGCTTCTTCCTGTATTTTTTTTTTAAGTAGACATTCAAAAGATGTAAAAAGATCCAGTTGAACCAAGAGACCTGACACCTGCTAAGAGGCTGATAGCAAGGAAGGAAGGCACCAAGGAAGAGTTCCTTCCTTCCTCTTCTACCAGCAATCAGAGTCCCAGCAGCTCACCCAGTGGTGGAAGATTCAACAGGAGTAGCATGCACAGCCTTGGGCTTAAGATGTGGAACACCCCAGCTCCAGCCTCACAACCCTCCCTTCCAGACCCCTCCAAATACACACACACACACACACACACACACACACACACACACACACAGGTATCTAAGGGGCATAGAAAGGTGCTGAGGAGATGCCCCAGGGCATGCATCTTGGGAGCCAGTACTTAACCCCGCTACCCCCCTACACACAGCTGAGGCACTGGGGATCACCACTTACTATACTAACACTAATCAAACAGAAAAGCAAGAGAGCCAGGATCTCATCAGTCCTGAAAGCTGGCCCCTTTGGTACATTTTTGGAATATGGAAGAAGCGCCAGAAGGGGCTGCTGTCACCACGGTACAAATGCTGACGAGGATTCCTTCTGTCTTATTGTGACTTCATCCAATTGTTTCCAGCAATAAGGTTTGTTTTCTCTTTACTTATCTCAGAATTCAGACTATAAATTGTTCAATGCCAGGCTGGGATTGTAGCTCAGTGGTAGAGCACTTGCCTCGCATGTGTGAGGCACTGGGTTCGATCCTCAGCGCCACATAAAAATAAATAAATAAAGATATTGTGTCCATCTACAACTAAAAAAAAAAAAATTGTTCAATGCCTTCCCTCCCATTCACTTTCAATATAAACCATTAGCTAATTAAAAGAGAGAGAGAGAGAAAAGAAACAAAAACCTTCTTGAAACCTAGTAAGTCTGAAACACAGTTCCAGGTACCAGTATTCCAGTTCTAACTCCTAATATTCAAGTAAAGGCTCCCATTCCTTCCTCTGTTAATAAACCTACTGTCTGTGTAGAATTGGGAGCTCAGTGAGGCCAAATGTTGTGGGTATTAAAATTTAATTATGCTCTTCTTTGGACATACCCTAAAAGCACTCCTTTCACTGGTCCTTGCCCAGCCCCTACATACAAAGGCATCCTTGACACTTGAAGACCTCTATGGGAAAAATAGCGAGTTTGGGGCCATTCTGTCTCCAGGGCCAATCTGAAACCAGCGGCCCAGAACTCACACTCCAATGGGCCCCATACCAGGGCCACCTCCTCCATGGGGAATGCAGAAGGTCTTGTGAAGATTTAGGTGTGAGACATCAGACCCAAAGTCTCCAGGACGACAGATTCCCACCTACCACAAAGGAAAAGAGCCAGAAGTAAATATCAAGAGCTTGGCAGGGCCCTCTGCAGCAAAAGCCATGACCTTTTGGCGCTGCCTCTCTGAGGAAAGGCAGGTAGAGCAAGCCACATCCACGGTGCTCACTGAAATGTCCTTCATACTGGCCCAGGTCTGCTGTTGAAATGTGGCCTCCTACAGAGTAGCTATAATTTCTATGGAAACAGCAACTCACCATTTAGCTCAATTGAGATTTTAAAATATAGATTTGAATACACAGTATATTTCTGATTATCTGCTTCAAAAGAAGTGGAGAGAAGAAGTGTCATTAATCCAAGAAAAGACAGGCCCTTCTTGTTATTAAAATGGGCAACTTTCCCCCGAGCAACTCCTCCTCTTCTGCATGTTCAGATGTTGGTACTATGCACATTACCAAATGCCCCTTCAGGCACACTGATGTAAGGGCCTAGAGGGCCACCAAAGAGGATGCTGAACTGAGGGAGAGGGAATGAAGCTGCTATTCTCCTGTGATGATCCAGATACAGGCCTTGACATCCAACTGGCATTTCTGCCCCTTTGGCATTAGGGCTAAGCTTGATTATGGACAAAGATAATTTGCTTTATGCTATTAAAATAGAAGACAATTCTGGACTATATATATGAAAAGAATCAGAGAAAGTAAAGCATGAGGAGGAAAGTGGGGAGGAACACCAAGAAGTTGAGAAGACTCTCAAAGACATTGTAACAATCTTCTCTTTAGTGGCTCCCAACAGAATTTC
This sequence comes from Geosciurus inauris, assembly GCA_004024805.1. Lineage (NCBI taxonomy): Eukaryota > Metazoa > Chordata > Mammalia > Rodentia > Sciuridae > Geosciurus > Geosciurus inauris. The sequence goes on from PVHX01006456.1 coordinate 94,197, forward strand.
CCAGGAGCTTTAGTTGCACAGACCCTCAGTCCCCCAGGTAGTCAGGATCGACCCCTTGGGCTACTGTTTTACAGCTGACAAGCTGAAATCTGCTAAAGTGGCTTGCCCAAAGCCATGGGAGATCAGCATCTACCAGTTGCCACCATGTAGGTCTAAATTCCTTCAGCCAAGGAATTGGGAGGCCCTGGCTGGAAGCACTCCCAGAGGGATGGTACTCCCTGATAATCAGGAAATTTAGCTCACCCCTGCTTCCTTTTTGTCTTTTCACCTTCTCCCCAGTGACCTCTAGCATCTATAATCCCAGTGAAATTGGAGTACTCCACTGGGAGCTGGCAACAAAGAAATTAGATTTAGTTCTGAATTTAGAGTCATTGTTTGTTTTTGCTGTACCAGGAATTGAACCCAGGATACTTTGTCACTGTGATCTATCTCCAGCCCTTGAGATAGGAGCTCACTAAACTGTTGAGGCTGGTCTTAAACTTGAGACCCTACTGCCTTAGCCTCCTGAGTCACTGGGATTATAGGCATGAGCCACGGCACCCAGCTAGGAGTCATGTTTTAAGAGGTGTCTTAAAAAGCCAGAGGGGAAATTTTTCTTTTTAATTGGTTCATCCATTTTCTCAGGGGAAACTAAAGGAGCCCTCTCAGGGTTCGCACCTGAGCATTCATATTTGCCCCGTCAAGATAGACCTGCCCTCCGTGTTGGTGGATCAAATCACACACATCACTGATGTTCTCTTCAAACACCCCATTGGTGGATGGGTACGTGATCATGATGGCAGCCAGGTTCTCCTTGTGTTTATCCACCTATGGGGGAGAAGTTGGCAGAGGGAGACAAAGGGAAGAAATGTTTTTTTCTCGGTTAAACCCTGGCTTCTTAAAGGATTAATTAATCGAAGATGAAGCCTTAGTCTTTGCATTCTTGGCGCTGTATCAAAGTACAATAATAGCAATCAAAGGTGAACAGCCACTATCCCCCTCACGAATCTTCCAAAGAAATATCAAGATGCATTCAGATTAGGACTCTATGCATACTCAAGACCGAAAAGACTGTTTAGACTGGGTGTAGTGGCACCTGCCCATTATCCCAGGGACTCGAGAGGATGAGGTAGGAGGTTCACAAGTTTGAGGCCAATGTCAGCAATTTATTTTTTTTTTTTTAATATTTTTTTAGTTGTAGATGGACACAATGTCTTTATTTTATTGCTTTGTATGTGGTGCTGAGGATCGAACCCAGGGCCTCACGCATGGGAGGCAAGTGCTCTACCGCTGAGCTACAATCCCAGCCCCCAATGTCAGCAATTTAATAAGGTCCCGTTTCAAAATAAAAAGGGTGAGGGTGAAACTCAGTAGTAGACCACTTGCCTAGCAAGTAGTCCTTTTCAATCCCCAGCACTGGTGGGGTGAGAGACTCTTCAGAAGATTTTTGGATATTTTGGATCTAACTCTCTAAGGTGGTTTTCCTTTGGTTCATCTCAATAATTATTTTGGGCTTTTGGGTTCTCGACATGTCTACTCTCACAGTTCTTCTCTCTTCTTGTCATACCCATCCCTACTCCCTTTCCCTCACATTCTCTTGAAATTAGAAAATCCATAAGAAGCATTTTGATTTGATAAAAAAATTTCCTTTTTGCAGAAGGCAAGGATATATAAAAGACTAGTTACTGGTTTTGAGGAGGTTTTTGCTTTTTAGATGTTTTTTTCTAGACAGCAAGTCAGAGCAGGAGCATGTGGAAATGGGAGAAAAATAAAGTCATATCCTATATTGGAGAGACTTGGTAATTACAACTACTAGCCCAGAATATTTATTGGAAAAAATTCCATCTGGCGATGGAAGGGTAGGGGTGGATGGAAGAGATGAGTAGTGCTATGTATTTTCATCTTCCTTCTGAAAGAGGAGCTACATGAGGTTCCCAGTCTCCATGCCTAATAACCCTGACAAAAATCACATTGCTATTCCACCAATTTCCTTCCCTCTTAAGATGCAGCCTCCAGTCCACTGGTGGAAAGCAGATATGGTTGCTAAGCAACCTCTTCCTGGAGGTTGGGAGGTTGGGAGTGGGGGTTGGTGTTGGAGGAAACGAGGTGGAATGCTGCCTGGAATTCAGCACAATATGGCTGGAACACTCACAAACATTTGCAAAATCTACATTTGTGTTTTAATTCCCAACACGAAGACTGTGTGGAACTGTGACTGCCAGGTGTGATTATTAGTTGGGGAAGATGACAAAGTAAAGAAAAAATCGGTCATAAGAGGCAGGCAGGTCCTGCAAGGGGTGCTCTTCCTACCATGAATAATTCATTAAGTGTCTTCCTCAGGCATGATTAAAAGATGGGGATTTCAGTTTAAAGGACCTTCTCCCAGCTGGTGAAGGGAGGGGTAGAATAGATATGGGAAGCTTTATTAGGGACCCGAAACATGACTGGGTTTTTTTTTTCTTTTTTCTTGTAAAGACTGTTAGGTTTCTGACTTCACACCATTTTCCCTCAGACCCATTCAAAGGAGGAATTGTGTAGTCTTTTCATTAGAACGCAGGAGAAGATGTTTACATAGTGCATCCGGTCCCTGCTCCCCACCTCCCCCTCCCAATCCAAACCCGTCCTATCTGTTGGGGGAAGATGAGTACCATGGCCTTAAGGTGAGCAGCATCGATATTCCCGTATTTATCCACCTCTACAGGCTGAATCTTCATGCCGGCCATGTGGGCACTTGCTGGATTGGTACCATGTGCTGATTTTGGAATGAGGCAAACCTTAGGAATGGAAAGGAAGTGTGAAAGGGGGGAAAAATAATCACAGGCTATTAATAATGACAGAAAAGTCCCACAACACGCTTTTAGCACAAATTAAATAGTCACATATGCTTTTATTTAAGCTGGCCTTGAGTGCCTTAAAATCTGCTACAATTTTTAACTGTTATTACAAAACAAGGCCTAAACAGAGTTTCTATTTGAATCCTCAAATATTGTTCCCTAAAGGTGTTTAGAATATCTTCCCTCTCCAGCCACTAAAAATAGGCCTGTACTTATTCTAACCTTGTCTCAGTCAAAATATATAGAAAGCACCTTATAAGAACATGAAATTGGAAGTTAAAATCTGGGACTCAAATGCCCACAGCTGCCTCAGTGTTCCTCTGGAATTATCCAGGACAGATGATAATGACAAACATAACCCACGGCCTCCAAGTGCCAACACACGAGTTATGTCAACATTTCTTGGATGCTTACTCTACAAGGAACTGAGAATCATAAACTAAGAGAATCATAAACTAAGCATGAAAAGCAATCAACAGCTGCCCTGTGCTCATGTGACTTGCCCACCAACAACACTGGCATACGTAGCATGTCCAGAGTTCAGAAATACAATAGGATTTTGAAAAAATGGGGTGAAACTTCAAGTTGAAGAAATCAAAGGAAACTTCCTCAAGAAGGAACTCCTGCCAATGCCTTGAATGTAAGCTCAGTGAAACCAATCTCAGATCTCTGGCCTCTGTAATTAAGAAAATAAATGTGTGCTGTCTTAAGACAAAGTTTATAGTAATTTGCTACAGCAGCCATCATAACTCTCAAGAGCTACTAAGTTACAGGTTAAATATGTGCTGGACTTTTGGTTGGCTGGTTGGTTGGTTTGTAGCACTAGGGATTGAACTCAGGGCCTCACACCTGCTAGGCAGGTACGCTACCACTGAATGCCACTCCCACTCAGTCTTGGATTTTTATGGAAGGTGGGTGGTAGGTACAATGTTAGAATTCCCAGATTCAAATCATTTTTTGTTTCCTCTAAGCCACTATACAAATGCAGTCAGGTACATATGCTCTTATAGATCTAATGATCTACCACAAAAGAAAAGTACATCACAAAGTTTTCCTCAACAGAAAGCAACAAGAAGAGGCCATGATTACCCTAAAAATAATCCTCCTCCTTTTTTTTTAATCCCAGAATCAAGATTGCAACCCCTTTGAAGAGAAACGGACATTATAAAAATGGGCTTATGAAGGGAAAACTTAGCTTCCAGCTATTTCCTCAAAAACAGCAAAGTAGTCTATTTCCAAAGGGGAAAAAAAGTGCACGCACACACAGAACTCTAACCGAAGACAAAATGGAATTAATTACTTTGTCATTCTTCTGCTGACAGAAGGTTAGTGCCCCTTTTGAATAGCTATTGGTCATATGCAGGCTATGCTATATTGGCCACAAATCCTTTTTCTTGTTTAAATGCTTCCCCCTCTTTTTTACTTTTTATTTTTTTGGTACTGGGGATTGAACTCAGGGGTACTCAACCACTGAGCCACATCCCCAGCCCTATTTTGTGTTTTATGTAGAGACAGGGTCTCACTGAGTTGCTTAGCACCTCTCCATTGCTGAGGCTAGCTTTGAATTCCCGATTCTCTGGTCTCATCCAAAGTGCTGGGATTACAGGCATGAGTCACCATGCCCAGCTTAAATGCTTCCCTTTTGTAGTTAAATTTTTTCCTTTAGGTCTGGGATTGTAGCTCAGTGGTAGAGCACTTGCCTTGCATGCGTGAGGCACTGGGTTTGATCCTCAGCACCACATAGAAATAAATAAGTAAAATAAAGATATTGTGTCCCCCTACAACTAAAAAAATATTTAAAATTTTTTTTCTTTAATTTTCTGGACCAAATAGACTACTTTGTTAGTTTTGAGGAAATAGCTGGAGTCACTGTCCTGTCTCACAAAGTATTTTTATGCTCTGAAGGATCACTGAATGAAAGCATCCCTTCAGGGAAGAATACTGATAAAGAAAGGGAAAGGAGAATATTACCAAGGAATATAAAATATTCATAAAAGGCCAAAATTAAAGATTACCACCAGGGAAGTTCTGAAGAAACAAAAACCTCCCAACTGAAAATGCCAGCCATCCTAAGGGCTGAATCATCTACAAGTCCTGATCCTTGGAACCTGTGGGCATCACCTACTATGACAAAAGGGACTCTGTAGGTGTGAGCAAGTTTAGACAGGATCTTGGGATGGGAAGGGTCTTCTTTATTTTTGATTAGTCCTACATGTCTTCACAAGTGTCCACATCAGAGGGAGACTTGACTACAGAGGAAGGAGATGTGACAAATGAAGCAAGAAGCTGGAGTGATGGCAGGAAAGGACCTGAGCCCAGGAGTGCAGGTGGCCTCCAGAAACCAGGAGAGGCAAGGCAACAGATCCACCCCCCATTCCACCTGAAGGAACCAGTCCTGCCAATCCTGCCAACACCCTGACAGTAAACCCAATAAATCTAGTTTCAGACTTGGTGTGTCCTCTGTAACTAAGAAAATAAATGCGTGTTGTCTTAACCCACTGTAATCTGCTATAGCAGCCATAGGAAACCTACCTATCCTGGGATAAAGAATAGTGGAAAAAGAAGAATTTTTCAGTGGCTTTATCAATGGCTCATTTACATGTTGCTGTTAGACATTTATTGTTCTCTGCTCAGGTTGAAAGAACTTTATGACAATGTTCATTTTCTCTTGAAAATGTTCATTTTCACTTGAAAAATCAGTGTTATGAAGGTCCTGAAAGTATCAGGACCCAGATTTGACGTTTTAATTTATCCAAAGTAAATATAGCTTTGGGTACATTTATGCCCATTTAAGTGAGGCTGTTTTCCTATCCAGGTAGCTGGACATCCAGGTAGCTGGACACAGATCTTCCTCAAAGACTTATTAAAGGAGAAAAGAATTGAGAAGTGCTACTGCACAGAAGAAGTTGATGTTTTACCATAGATAAAACCCATTAACTGGGGCTGGGATTGTAGCTTAGTGGTAGAGCGCTTGCCTCGCATGCATGAGGCCCTGGGTTCGATCCTCAGCACCACATACAAACCAATAAAATAAAGACATTGTGTCCATCTACAACTAAAAAAAAAAAAAAAATTTTAAAAATTTAAAAAATAAAAAAATAAAACCCACTAACTAAAGGCCCCGGGCAGTGGGGACAAGAAAAACATTCTTATGTACATGTATTTGGGGGGCTCAATATTTGCCCTTCTTATAGGCAACCCAGTCTCCAATCAGCAAACAAGTTAATATTTAACTAGCAAATTGAGATATTAATTATAAAGTATTTGGGACAGTGCTTCACATAGTGCTTGGCACATGGTAATTGCTATGTAAGTGTTTGTTAGATAAATTCGTGTTTTCCCCAATTAAACTAGTAAATCAAAAACATAGGCATTCCATTTCAGGAACCTCTGAAATTTAACCCAAGAGCAAATGTGAAAATAACTTTAAAAACAGCTTAAAAAGCCGGGCGCGGTGGCTCACGCTTGTAATCCCAGCACTTAGGGAGGCTGAGACAGGAGGATCGCGAGTTCAAAGCCAGCCTCAGCAATGGCGAGGCACTAAGCAACTCAGTGAGACCCTGTCTCTACATAAAACACAAAATAGGGCTGGGGATATGGCTCAGTGGTCGAGTGCCCCTGAGTTCAGTCCCTGGT